>WSYH01001642.1:0-112664 GCA_036426205.1 Ascaphus truei
TAATCGTGGGAGAACTAAACTCTTTCCCCACTTTACCCAGTGTACCTGCAGCAGGTTCCCTTTCAGTCTCTCACTGGGCTGTCTGTGTGTGCCTTCAGATCAGTATAGCAGCAGCGTCTCTCACCCTAACTGTATAACTCTCAACAGTGTGTGTCTGGCAGCATGGGGTGGGGGGGGGGAAATCTCTGTATCACTTCCTGACTATACAGGCTAGGCTAATTAGCTCATTAACTCACAGCTGAACAGACCTTTCCAGAATGATTAACTCTATGAGAGCTGTAAAGTCCCACAACTGCCCCATTCTATCCCTTAGAAGGCAGTGACGGAATCACAATATATATTGCAGACCTGCCTAAGACATGCAGATGAGCATACAGTTGTATTTGCATATATATATATATATATATATATATATATATATTTATATATATATATATATATATATATATATATATATACATACAAGTGTGTGTGTATTGTATTGGGTCCTGTGCAAGGGGTATCCAACAGTGCTAGGATCGTTCACAGGTGGAGGCGCTGTCACCGGACGAACCAGGTACACCCTGGCTCCCTGCAGTGAAGGTTCAGGCCTCCTGTGAGCCTACAGGTAACAGCGCACCACACGTAGTCACCCTAGACATGGGGTAAAGGGGGCTACATTCGGAGGCGCTGCTGAGCTTCTGACCTGTGGTGCCCGAATCAGCAGTTCAATTAACAAACCAAACTGGAACATCATATTTGTACTCTCCCAGCAAGATGTCCACGACTAGGCCTTAGAATGCCATGTAACCCCTCCCTTATGTCCATAATTGCTGTCTGCGACCACGCGAGAAACTCTCCTAGTCTGGCCGACTTATCGTTGGAGTGCCATGCTACTGGCCACCGGGCAAGAAATATGCCTAGAAGATGCTCCTCAGGCCCTAAATCAATCAGAAGCCCTGCCCGAGGGTTAACCATTCATATACCCTGGGCTATCACCTCCCATGGCCGCGTCCACCTCGAGACTCTCCTCAATTGTCCCCTATCCAGCTGAAGGGTCCCCCTCCTCCTACACCCCTGGGGGATGGAGGACTAAAGCCCTGGTCTCAAGTACAGGTGCCAACACGGGCAGACTTTCCCATACCCAGGGTAACTTTCACTCCCAGTACCCTGCTAGAGGCATCCCGCCGAGCTGAGATCCCATACCCATCAGCTACCCACACCCGATATGAGAGTAGCCCTATGCAGACTCCTAGTACAGTGCCAGCATACTACAGTCATCTGTCAAATATGCGGCCCCGAGCTGGGAGTGACCCTACCGCTAGTGGAGGCCTTAACAATGTCTTCTCAGTCTCAGAACTATAAGAAGCTCAATGCCTTCTTCGGGATAACCCCCACACCCCTGGAAGAAGAAGGGATCGATTTCTGGAAGGAACACACTCTTAAGGTACTGGAGGAACGATCCTGCACTGAGGCGTTGAAGCGGCAAAAGATAATGGAGAGCCTCCGACCTCCAGCCTTCACCATGGTGAGCATGCACTGGGATCAGAACGCCAACATCTCAGCCCAGAGGATCGTGGTCCTACTGATGTGCATCTACAGTATAGAAGAAGACGAGAGTGAACTGTGGTCCAAGAACTATGGTCTCAGGCAGAAGGAATGGGAAGACCTGTCCACCTTCATTCAACGGATCCAGTTGGTCCTATGGAAGCTGAGGACTCACAATATAATTCCAACAACAACAGTGGATGAATATTGTCGCAAGCAGTTCTTCCGAGGGGCACGCCTACGCATCACATCGTCATTATGATCTGGTGCTCCCTGTTTCAAGGACCGCCCCCTACCTTTGAAGAGCTATTGGGGCTAGAGAAAGGGCACAAGGCATATACCCGTCTGCATACTCCTACAAAGTCCAAGGAACACCGCAAGGATGAGTCAAAAGGGACGTCGGCCTCAAAGGTCAAGGAGGCAGCAACTGCCATGGACAGCTCCTCACGGAGAGCACCTGCCTCTGTGCCGCGAATGCCCAGGAGAGGATCTCCTACCTCCATGACCGAGGTGAACCAGAATGACGCCATCTGCTACAACTGTGGCCAGAAGGGTCACTTCTCTCGGAACTGCCCAAAGCCCAGAGAAGCCCGGACATTCAAGCCCAAGTCCATGACCTGCGAGGTACTGTTGACAGAAACACCCTCCACGTCCTCAGAGAGTGCCCCAGCACCACGCTCTGAGGGAACATCCCAATCGGACGCCGGCAGTGCGTGTTACTGGCCGCTATCATAAGGATTCTGGTTAAATGGGTGTTATGACACACAGTGTGTCAAAGCATTTTGCGTTGATGCTCCAGTCTAATCCTAGAGGTTTAAAATGTACAGCTATTGAGCTTGTAGCCCAACATTGGAGAGGTCGAAGTAGGGATACCGGCCTCGCTAAACGTGAGATGTATTGGATATTCAAACTTCATACTCTTATTCCACATGGTTTAAATGTTGAATTTGAATTAGCACCTTTTTTCAAATAATTTACTATAATATATGGTTTATCCTTGGATCTCACTCCCCCCTCCCTGACAACATTATCATTCCCATGTGATTAATCCCAGTTTCTCTTTCTCTCCCTCCTTTATTATTATTTTACATTTTATAATTTTATTCACATTGTTTTTCATTTACATGTTTGAGTTTATTAAATTCATTTTTAGCATTTGAACACAGGATTATGTACTCATAAGAGATAGCCTGTGGTTAATTTAACTACTAATTTGCATATATAATTGATGGTTAAATTTGCATATTGCTATATAAATAGAACACCCATTATGGGTAATATTGTGTTCCTGATGAAGCTGATTTCAATCAGCGAAACGCGTTGAGCTAACAGAGTGTGACGTGACGCCGAGAGGATCAGCCATCGCCACATCTGCCATTTTCCCCCGAGAACCCGGAAGAGACAGTGACTCCGGCAGATGTGACGTCAGACGCCATCCGAAGCGATCGTGCTGCGGGAGGATTTGACTGATAGAGACGGCTGCTACTACCCATCTTCTCGGCAGTATCAAAGTTACACCCTACCTAATGTCCCTGTATTTTCTGTACAGAATGTGAGTACATTACTGTTCTTTGTTTTATGTATGATAAAACTTTTAATTGGTCAGCACTCTTGGCTCTCATTTGTCTTTCTCTGAGACATACAAGACAAGATTGGATTTCAGATCGGCTGATACCACCTATACTCACTGCTGTTTGACATCTGCCAGTCTGTAAGTAGACTCTCTATATGAGCCAAGATTTTGCAAATTGTTCCTGTCACACTGCACACACAGAAGTGCACTACACTACCGACACACTTTATTAAAGTGTGGCCGGTACCGCAAGCCGGGAGATTTCCCGGCTTGCTAGTGGCCGCCCCTCGGGTCACGCGTCTTCGGGAGCGTGCGCCCCCTGCACGCGCGTCCAGGGCTCCCCGAGGGAGCCCTGGTGTCCCGCGATCGCGGGACGGCGGCAGGGGGTTCCGGGGGACCCGGCGGACCCGGCAGCGGTAGGGAGAGCGCCCCGATCGGAGGGCGCTCTTCCGCTGCTTCGGCGCGCGCCCGTCACACTCGGGCGCGCGCCAGGCTACTGCTGCGGCCAAGAGCGGGCAAATGCTCGAATAAACTTGGCCGCAGCAGTATATTGTTTTTCTCTTTATTTGGGGTGGATTCCTGATGAATATGCTCCCTCCTAATCCTGGAAGTGCTGTCTGTTAGCGGAGATTGTGTACATTTTCTCCATGGAGGTTGAGACTTCGTTTTTTTCACTTTAATTCACTATTTATATGAATAGAACATCACTGGATAATTTATCCTTCACTTTATTGTGTGTAAGCGCCTGTTTAGATCACTTTGGTATTAAAGGTATCTACACATCAGTTTTGCTGGTCACCGGGTCCCAAGTGGCAATTGTATACAGCCCCTTCTATCACCTACATCTTAAGCACCTGCCCTTGCTGTCGGCGGACAAGATGAAGTTGTGGGGACTCAGCAATGAGGATTACCCTATCGATGGCGTGATAAAAGTGCGGCTAGATATACCGCAGCTGAACACCGGCAAGTCTCACACCATGGATGTGGAGGCCCTGATATGCCCAGAGCCCCACGAACATCCAAGCTCTCCAATCATCCTGGGGACCAACGCCTATGTGGTGTGCACGGTGATCTGGGCTTACCTACAGGAGACCGGCGAACAACCCCTATCTTCTCTCTGGATCTATCTGGTTCTGAAGGAAGAGTGCTGCAAGAAGAAGAATGCCGGGAAGTGATCTCTACCAGCAAAATGGACGTGGGGTGTAGCAAAAATGCCCAGCACACTATCCGGCTGAATAACACCACGCCATTCTGTAAGCGTTCCCGCCGCATTGCTCCCCGAGATGTGGAGGACAAGTTTCATACCAGAAAGAGACGGTTACACCCCCTATGCCAGAGCCTCAACCTTATGATTATTACTCCTCAGAGGGAGTAGCCGAAGAAGAGCTTTGCAGCAACCACAGGCACCCTCCCTCTAGGGTGGCCTACGATTCATTTGGGGCACCCCACTATGAGTCTCAGCAGTGGTCTCGTAGCAGACTAATGTTGGTAATAGCCATGCTCACTGAACTATGTAATATCGTTTAGAGCCATTGCAATGCGTTAAGTTGTATATTCATGTCATGTATTTTTCATTATATAAGTTATGTTGATGGTTATATGTTGCAATATTCCCAATTGGGTACGTTGGTTCTTTCACCGGGGGGGAGAGTATAGCCTGGGTTCCCCTTGGTCCCCCTTCTATCTTCTTACCTCCCGGTGCGACTGCGGCTGACAGTGGAGGTTGAGGCAGGGGTCAGTGGTGTGTGGGGGAGGCTGCCGGAACGCTGCAGGAGTTGGAGGGGCGACCGGTTCGCTAGAGGTCCATGGCGGCTCCCTTAGCAGGGCATCGCCATGTTGTTAGTAGTCGCGCATGCACTTTAGAGCTATAGCGCATGCGCAAAGCGTTTCCAGGTCTGGTGGACATCTTGGTACACCTCACGCATGCACAGACGTCATTGCAAGCGGAGACCATTACTCACATAGCTCCTTAGGGGAACAACAACTCTATGAGCCTCTGGGAATAGAGATACATGGCCCACAACAGCCAATAAGGCACCTGGATTGTCCTGCAGACCATGCCAGTCAGAGCTGGGACATGGAAGGGTGGGGGTATGTGTGCAGGATGTCAGTAGGCCAATGCCCATGCACTAGGCGAGAAACCCCCTTATAGGCCCCAGCTTGTTAGGAATCTGATTTCTCAGGGCTGTCCGCGCAACACACAGACAACCCTCAGGGAGACTCAGGGCGTGCAGCGCAACCTCCGCCTACCTGCCTCCACGGGTCGTCAGCTCCTCCGTCACCGCAGGGTCGCTCCCCTCGGCAGTCCCGCTGCTCCCCCTCCTGCTCACTGGGAGGCACGGCCCCTCCGTCCCACGCGCACACGTGTGTCCTCCTCCAATGCTGGTCGCATGCACATGCAGCTTACAGAGCACGCGCCCAGCATCCGCTCTTCTGCTTCCACTCCGCCCCCGTACGCCGCACGGGTGTACTCAGAGTACTACCAGTACTCACCTGGGATGTATCAGCTGCACCAATCCGGAAAGGCTTCCTGCAGTCCTCCTGATCTGCCCCCATCCCTGATTGGTCTGTCCAGCCTTATCAGGCATCTCTGAGCCCTCACTCATCGCTCGACATAGTTTCTGTATGGAAGTTGTTTGGTGTTCCATTGGTGATTCTACAGGTTCTGACACGGCTCGTATGACTACCCCCTTTGGCTCCCGACCTCGGCTCTCCTCGGACTACGTATTTTCTGGCATCCCACGATCACGGCTTGGACGTCGACCCTCCTCATCTCTCCGCTCCCTGACCTCGGCAACGCGACCACTATTCTACTCCTACACCCGGTACCGGCAAGTATTGTCTACCTTACATACATTTGGCCTGGCACGCTTAACACCACACTGCGGACACGCTCCCTTTGCTGCGGGTGTGTGTATTCCTACTTCCCCCTTCAGCATAGGGGACGGGTCTGGTCTACGGGCAGCACCGGCGTAACGCAGCTAGACCCCGACTCCCCCATAAGCTTGTGTCTGTTACAGGGACAGGCCCAAAGGATAGGGACACTGCCCCTGTAGTTGCAAAGTGTCAGGGACACAGCAAGATGCCACGCAGTATTGCAGCCTGTGGACTGGGACCAGACCAACAACGAATTAGAGACTCTTCATGGTGGGACACTTCAGCGGGAGTCCACCCCATGCAGAGGTGGAGGCTTTGCTGCCAACAATGTCGCTGGATCAGCGGATCCCTGCATGCTCTTGGGCGATACCCAGGTGCTTAGCGGAGTTCAGTAAACCTGTTGTGTACAGGCATACCCCGTTTTAAGTACACCCGTTTTACGTACACTCGCAAGTACGTACATTTTTTTTAATTGCACCTTACCCCCTGTGTACGTACGCGTGCTTTTCGAGTATGGACACCAGGGGGTGGCGTGCGCGTGCTGCAGCGGTGTGCCCTCTCTTCCTCTCCCCAGCTCTTCCTTTACCCGGTTCCCCCAGCTCTTCCATTCCCCGGCTCCCCCAGCTCTTCCTTTCCCCGGCTCATCATCTCCCCGGTTCTTCTGATCACCCCCACCGCTCCCCGGCTCTTCTGTTCACCCCCCCCTCCCCGGCTCTTACAATCACCTCTCCCTGGCTCTTCCGATCACCCCCCTCTCCCCAGCTCTTCCAATCACCCCCCCCCCCCCCCCCCCTTCCGGTCACCTCCCCGGCTCTTCCGATTACCCCCCCGAGCTGCTCTCTAGCGTGCGTGTGCCGCTGCTTACTGCCATGCTTCCGCCGCCCGCAACCTGCACGCTGCTTGAGGTAGGGGAAGAAAGGGAGGCGGGACATGCAGGGGGGGGGTATTGTGAGGGACATGGGGGGTTGTGTAATGTGAGAGACAAGGGGGGGGTGATGTGAGGGACATGGGGGGACATGGAGGGTGATGTGAGGGACATGGGGGGGTGATGTGAGGGACATGGGGGGGTGATGTGAGAGACATGGACAAAGTAGTGCTTCACTTTAAGTACATTTTTACTTTACATACATGCTCCGGTCCAATTGCGTATGTTAAAGTGGGGTATGCCTGTATATACAGTTGTGTATATAAGAAAGTACACCCTCTTTTAATTCTATGGTTTTACATACAGTGGCGGCCGCCTTTAGCCTCGTGTGGCCGTAGCGGCGCAAATCTGATAACCGCGGACAGATGCATTTTGTTTTTTTTTTGTCCGGAGAGTATTGCTGTATTTTAGCGTTCGTAATATTAGTATTTTATTAGCGCTGTCTGCAATACTGCAATACCGTCTAAAAACTCTGAGGGGCGTTCGCCAGCTGTTGTCTTTGAAGTCTAATACTTCAGCAGTTCAACCATACATCAGTACACAGTCTGCGTGTGCGCGCGCAGTAATTGTAAATTTGCATATTTATACATGCATTTGCAGTGCTGTATGTCTCATTTGAAAATTATTGAAACTCATAGGCGTGTACAGTACTGTAACAGTATCATATTTCGGCATATACAGCGCTCTCCCCTCGCTCGCCTGCCTAAACCATCCTGATATTACGATATTCAATCTGTGCTGTAGCTTTTGACTGCGACACTGTGCGTTTGACTGCACATGGTTGATTTGTGTGCTTTTTATGTACTATATTTGGGGGTGTAGGGATCAAATTATTATGATGACCTGCCTTTTGAAAATATGTAATTTCTTTGAACTGCAGTACAGCTAATCCTTCATGCAGCTGTACCCTTTACACCCTCCTCCACGCACACACACAAGGCTCGCTCAAGGATTTGAACCTCTTCTCCATAGACACCTCTCCAGAGCCATTCCGTTTCTAAAGCTTGCCATTGTGTTTTTAATCCGTCCCTAGCCGAGTATCACATCTCTGCGCCTGCGTGTAATCCTCTTTGAGATGCGAGCTACAGTACATAGCTGATGATTACTGCGCATGTGTCTGTAAGTTCACCACTGCTTGCTTGAGAAGTTGAAGAGTGAGTGACCAAAAAAAAAATGATTCATGATTATGATTATAATGAATGTAAATAAAAATGTATTTTATTTTATCAGGAACAAAAAAAACAAATATAAAAATAATCATGACTAATATAAAATGCAGTCTTTATTTAGTTCTTCTGTCAGATGGAAATTGAGGGCCGGTGGATAATCATGAATAATGCACATTGATAATAATATTCATTAATAATATATAATATATAATAATATATATATATAATAATATATTTTTTTCCGTCTTTATCTTCTTCCTCATTCTGTGTACAGTATAGTAGTTCATTGAGAGAGGAGAGGTTTTGTGTATATCATGACTGCAGTTTAGATACTGTACACTTAACTGTACAAACAGTTCACAAACTTTACAGTCCATCCTTTTTTTTTGAAAAGACAAGAAAACAAAACATGAGTGCAGTTATGTGCATTCTGTATTATGGCATTATGTGCTGTATAGTACTGTCAAACTAGTCTATACTGGAACTACTGTATACTGTGACTACTGTTAAATACTTTGTAACCAGATGGCTGGTGCTGCTCTCTCAGGGGAAAAAATGAGCAGTTAGGTGCATACTGTATTATGGCATTGTGTACTGTATAGCTACTCCATATTGGACTGCAGTATGCAGTTAGTACTGTCAAACTAGTCTATACTGGAACTACTGTATACTGTGACTACTAGGAAAGAAAAAATCTGTGCCATACTTACCTGTATCATACTGTACTTACAATACTACAGTACAGTACTATACCATACTACCTTCCTGATGCTTGCCCATTACGCGTGATCACAATGGGCAACACAGTCGCAATATGTTCAATATATTTATTGCATCGTTCCACTGTGAGTACATCGTTCCAAAAAGTCAGTATGCCTTGCGCCAACTCATCCTTTTTGGAGGGTTTCACAATTTTTCGGATATGGTCCTTCAGCTGATGCCAGACCATTTCGATAGGATTGAAGTCTAGCGATCTGTCATTGGAGGGGGAAAAAAAGGACAATTAGTTAAAGAGACACAGTACACAGTAAAAACAGTGGGAAAAAATGAGACACGGTTACCGCACTTACTCCGCTGGCGTCTTCACCCAGTTGATACCACGTTCAAGGATATGCGCTGTTGACGCGGTGTGCTTTGGATCGTTGTCCTGGTAGAAACGGTGACCATCCGGGAACTCACGTGTGATGTATTCCACAATCTTAGGCACAATTTTCTCTTGGAAGAAAGCTTTATTCATGATTCCTATAACAAGAAAAGAAAAGTGCTCAAAAAACTGCACACTAGTACAATACAGTGCATAAGGCAAAAGCGTGTGTAACAGGGGAGTAATCCCTGTTCAAGTAATGTGCCTTTAATCTAGCAGTGTGGTGGTTAAACTGCTGGTAGTCAATTAATGAAACACCACCTGCCTGATTTAGATTGCTTACAAAAGCCTTTCTGTTGAGACAGGAAGGAGCTCCTTAGCTCACTTGTGGGCTGAACTTTGGAGAACACAGATCTCTGGAGCTGACTTGTCTTGAGCTCTGTCAAGAAGAAACAGCAGAGCTGGATGCTGATTTTCTGTGCATGCACGGGTGCGGTTCCAGGAGAGCAGAGAAGCTTACTCTACAGCAGCTAACAGATAAGACTTTCATTCTAAAGAGACTTCTTATATCTGCTTATGTCATGCTATGTGTTTGGGGCTGGGAGACCTGCTTAACTAGGAGTTGTGAATTGCATGGGATTTCACTAGAAATACTCCCAAGTGAATGAAGCTTTGTCGTCCCCCCCCCCTGTATTTGGATGATTTCCTGATGAAAAGGAAAAGGCACAGTAAAGCCTTATTATAATTTCACCTTATAAAAGCCTCCAATTGTGTACCTCTGTGAACGTCCGTCTAAATATGGTGTCCGAGGTGGGACAAGAGGTGTCTTTGAAGTTAAAAAGGACCGGAGATTTTTATATGAAATTTTTTGTTATGCTTTTTGCCTACAAACAGTCTGAAAAAAATAAATAAACCTCATGCAGCACAGATCAGAGTTAAAGGGATACACACTGCACTGAAACTTACAAAAACCCAGAAGAGACTGCTAAAGTAGCTAAATCTTATTTTGCCTATCACAAAGTGTAATATGGTCATTGAAATAGGGGTTTTGCCTTCCAGCCATAGTCAGGGTTCAAGAAGTGAGTCAGCCCTTAAAAAGGGATAGGTGTTTGTTGAATTCAAAAGTTTAGCTGAAGCAGTGAATACAGATGGTGACCCACGAGTGGTACTGATTTTGCAAATAAAGGTTGCCACACCGCATAGGGCTACCAGCTGTGAATGGAGTATATGCAGAAAAGTGTGAAAATTGATACAAGACTGTGCTGAAGCAGGGGAATTTTTAGCAAACAAATGCTGAGTGTTGAGTCACCCTGCCGGGAATGAAAGAATGTTTTTTTTTCTGCAAGTAAAAAAGT
The DNA here is from genome assembly GCA_036426205.1 of Ascaphus truei. NCBI lineage: Eukaryota > Metazoa > Chordata > Amphibia > Anura > Ascaphidae > Ascaphus > Ascaphus truei. The sequence continues at coordinate 10,511 of WSYH01001642.1, forward strand.
CTGCCTATATATATCTTGGGAGCAAAAAGAGACACCCAAAGTGTGAAGTGTGAATGCCATAATACCCAAAGATGAGACTGAAAATTTCTGAACTCAGGCAGAAAACCAAATTCTTTTGCTGAAATGGTGTAGAGCAAATAGACTTTTTTAGCTAGCAACTGCACATTTTGTATACCTGATAAGAGAAAATGCATGCACAGCACTGCTGATATTGAAAAAAAATTTTTTCCCAAGAATGAAAAGTCTACAAAGATGCCTGTGAGAGCTACGACCTCTACAAGCAAAATATGCCCACCTGTAGGACTACCACCATTGGGGGTTCTAGCAAATACAGTGGCAACAGCTGCAATAGCGCCTCCTGAGGCCAGGAAGAAAATTACACCTGATAGCCTAAAAATGGAGGACAAGATGCAGCGTTCCTGTAATGAACCCTACCCCACGGAAGAGTGGCCCTTCCAGTCCAATAAAGAGGAAGACCTCTCTTACGGGGAACCCGAACTGAGTCACACCCACACAACACACCAAGAATGGTGGGGGTGGCTGAACTCGGCACGAACAGAAAAGACCACTCCCTTTGATGACGAATATGATCAGCAGGAGACAGAGCGGGAGCATTAGATCACCCAATATTTCTGTCAGCTAAAGCAACTGCAAGAAAAGCCTGGCGTATATACTGTAATGAAGCTGCTAAAGTATCAAATAAAGAAGGAGACCCCTGTATTCCGGATGGGACGGAGTCATCCAAAACAAAGAAGTGGAAAAAGAAAAAGAAAAGCGGTTCTTCACTTACCGTGGAAGGAACAGACACGTCCGCAGATCCTGTGGAGAAAAAGGTGGACCGAGTTGCCCTGCAGCCTAGAGAAAATGGAGAATTCGTCCCGCGGGTAACCGGATATCCAGAGGGCCCAAGGCAGAAGTCGTGTACCCCAAAGAAGTGTCTGTCCTGTGCCAACAGTGAGGAACACTCAACCAACCATCCCAGGGAAGTGGAGCCGGAACCAGTGAGTGACGATCCCTTGACCAGCCCTGAAGATGCCCTGAAAAATGCCAGGCATGACTGTTATCTGCTCTGTGAAGAATTGGAAAGGGAGAGAGAAAATAATGCTAAGCTCCAGAAGACTGTGCTCGCAATTTACTCTGCGGCCAAGACCGAATTGGAGGATCTCAAGACTGAGCTAGATATTGCAAAGGCTACTATTTCCGCCATGGATGAAAAGCAGAGCCAATCTGATAAAATGGTGGCTACGCTAAAGCGGAAGTATGAGGAGGCACTGAAGCAGATGACAGTCTTCCAGCAAGAGGTTCACACTCTTCGTATAGAGCTGAATGCCTCACAACAGGAGGTCAACAGTGTCCAGATAGAAGTGGACGTATCTCAGAAAGAGGTTCAGACACTCCGCCTCACATCATGAGACCAACAGCTGCCGCACAGACCTGGAAGTTTCCAGAAAGGAACTACACAGTCTCACTGAGGAGCTGGACATTGCTAAAGAAACTATTGGTAATCTTGACACAGATCTCAAAGTCTCTCAGAAGGAGCTTCAGACCCTCAACCTAGAAAAGGAAGTCTCACGCCAGGAGAGTGTCATTCTCAAAGCAGATGTGCGTAAATGGAAGGAGGACTGCAAAGAAGCCCTGAAGAATACAGAGACTGAAAAAAGAGAAAATTCAAGATTAAAAAGATAAAACTTAAAACTGAAAGAAGAAAATTTTCAGTTGACAGAAGAAGTCAAGGAAAAGTTTGAAGCAGAGCACCGACTGCAGACCCAACTGCAAGGTCTGCGTACACACCTCCAATATGCTGAGGAGAAGCAGCAAACGCTACAGGAAGAAAAACTGCAGGCTGCTAAAGAGGTACAAGTGCTGCAGGAACGTCTGAATACCCAGTACGTCCCCACAGAGCAGTATGAGGAGCTAAAGGCCACGCTGCATGTCACCAGAGCATCATTGGAAGCGGAGCTTCGATACCAGGTGACTCTGTATGAGAGGGAGCGTGAGAAGGCTCAGAAACTGGAGCAAGAGCTGGAGAGACAGAGAGACTGTTCCATTCCCTTGAGTCAGTACACCAAGGAGAAAACAGACGCAGCGGCAACCTTGACGACAAAAATTACAGAGCTCCAGAATATGAAGGAGACTCTGATACAGACTCAGAGAAAGCAAAGTGCGCAGATAGATTCTCTGAGAAGAGACTTGCAAGACGCATTCAAACAGGTTGAGACTCTGCAGACCAGTAACTTACAGATTCCTCCAATACGGAAAAAGGTATTGGCTCTGCCCAAGCACCAGTATCCCACAGTAACTAATGCCTGTGAGGACAAGGGTACAGTGAGAGTTGGGGACTCCACGCAACTTCAAAACAAAATTACGAAGTTTGAGCCACCTAAGAAAGCACTAGCCAAACCTACAGCTGCCCAACAGGCAACAAACAGAGGTAGGAGTGCAGAATCAAAGCCAGAAGAATCCTTAGCTGAGGAAGATGAAAAAATAGGATGTTCTCTGGAAAAGGAGGTGGAGGTGCAACTCAGTCCCAAAGAAGCTGAACTGGTGACTCCGTGGTGTGGAGAAACTGCAGAAAGACTGCTTCAAGAGCAGAAAACTCTAAGGGCTAGTCCTAACTGCTCTACAACTGTTACCATACACTTTGTCTACAAAAACAGGAGTGCCTGTTCAAGTAATGTGCCTTTAATCTAGCAGTGTGGTGGTTAAACTGCTGGTAGTCAATTAATGAAACACCACCTGCCTGATTTAGATTGCTTACAAAAGACTTTCTGTTGAGACAGGAAGGAGCTCCTTAGCTCACTTGTGAGCTGAACTTTGAAGAACACAGATCTCTGGAGCTGACCTGTCTTGAGCTCTGTCAAGAAGAAACAGCAGAGCTGATTGCAAGACACCAAATAAGACTTCTAAACCTGGATGCTGATTTTCTGTGCATGCACGGGTGCGGTTCTAGGAGAGCAGAGAAGCTTACTCTACAGCAGCTAACAGATAAGACTTTCATTCTAAAGAGACTTCTTATATCTGCTTATGTCATGCTATGTGTTTGGGGCTGGGAGACCTGCTTAACTAGGAGTTGTGAATTGCATGGGATTTCACTAGAAATACTTCCAAGTGAATGAAGCTTTGTCCCCCCCCCCCCCTTGTTTGGATGATTTCCTGATAAAAAAGAAAAGGCACATAAAGCCTTATTATAATTTCACCTTATAAAAGCCTCCAATTGTGTACCTCTGTTAACGTCCGTCTACAGCGTGTTACATACATTTTACTGTACCTTCAAAGATGACGATGCATCCTGGTCCACGCCTAGAGATGGCACCCCACACATGCATCTTCACTGGGTGTTTTGGACAACCTTTTTTGTGGAATAAAAAGGTGGCAAATCTCTCCAGCAAAACAGTAGACTCGTCAGTGAAGATGCAATCCTGGAAAGTTTCTCCACTGTCGATCGATGCCTGGGCCTGGACCACTCTCTTGATTTTGTTAACAGCCCTTATCATAGGGTACGCTCTGTAATGACAAGGAATAATTTTATAGGTACAGTACAGTTTCTTAAACAACACTTTAACCTCCTGTACTGTCCAGTACTAACCTCACACGTCCATATTTCCATCCAATTCTGCGTCTCATCTTCTTTATGCTGGTCTCGGATACAGTGAGATTGTGATTTTGCTGCAGAGTGTATTTGACCCTTAATGCACTCTTCTCATCATTCTCCTCACTTATTTTGTCGACCAGAAGAGTTGTCTCCCTACAGTGTACAGAAAAACAACAATCCGGTAAGTTACAGTGCAGTAGGCCACAAGCACAGCACATCATTTGCAGTAAAAATAGTATACAATGAGATAGTCCAGCCAATAATCCATGCCGTAATAAAGTTTTTTCTATAGCACAGTCCAGCCTCTGTCCATTTGCTGCGCGGCCGTACCCGCTGTCCTTCCTCCTCGGTGAGGTTACTTTGCCTACAATGAGATAGATCTACACAATGTATAGTTCTATTAAAATGCAGCAATATAAACAATAGATATACTGTAGTTATATAAATATACCGAAATAACTATAAAATTAGATAGATCTACACAATATATAGTTCTATTAATATGCAGCAATATAAACAATAGATAATCTGTAGTTATATAAATATACCGAAATAACTATAAAATTAGATAGATCTACACAATATATAGTTCTACTGCTGCGGCGCATCTGAGTCTAACACATCGCCGGTTTTTCCCTGGCTTTTTCCTGGAATGCGACGCACTTCACCTGGAGCATGCCGCATTCATTTTGCGTTCTCAGCCACGGGTCATGCGCGGTTGACGCGTTTATTGAGAATGGTTCGGATTTAATAGGTTGCAATTCTTCGCGTGTCTGCCAGATGGCAGATATTCGTGAATTGTAATGTGCATGCGCTTCAGTAATGTGTCAACTTGCAGGTGTTTCGTTTAAAAAAAATACCACAGTGTGCTATTGTAACTTGGCCTTGAGACTGAAGGAAGAGGTTGCAAAAATGTATCAATTTAGGCTTTTCATATTAAAGAAAGACAAAGACCAGTTTCGGTTACAGTATTACAAAATTACAAAAACCCACCAGAAGTTACGCGTATTTGATATGGGCCGCGATTAATGCAAAGATGATAAGATGGCAACAGTTGTTCAAATTTATCAGTATTTTATTGAAAACTATGACTTTTACAAATTTTCGCCAGCTCCTCATACGTGGAAGCTTGCAATAAGGAAATGGTTATGTGGCGATCCCTGTTTTTATCGTATTGAGCCACAATTTGTTGGAGGGTATTGGTGTGTATCACTGGCTTTTTCCTGTATCTATGATCATGCAGACGGCAAAAATAGAAGGGTCGTGTTAAAACCAATTAAGAAACGACAGTCGCTGCCAAGCAATGCACCGGCACCGGCTTCCGATAACGGTCCCACCGTCAGTGACAACCCTGAGCCTGAGTCAGATTTCGCGTGCAGTTTCGATCAAGCTTGCATGTACCTAAGCAATTTCCAGCCTCATCAGCTGACTACAGGTGGACTAGTCCCGCTGCAAACTATCGATGTGGATGATCAAGAACACTGGAAAAAAATTGTACAGTTAGGTGCATATTATGGCATTGTGCACTGTACAGTATAGCTACTCCATATTTGACTACAATATGCAGTTAGTACTGTCAAACTAGTCTACAGTATACTGGAACTCAGGAATAGGATATTCAGCGCTCGTGCTGCAGATGTAATGGTTGGAATAATCCCTGTGCTGCACGTGCATGGAGCGTCTCCCCAGAGGCTCCCACTTCAGAGGTGATCCCCCCTCAAGAGGGGGGAGGGCACCCTGAGAAGAAAATGAAAGAAAATAGCACAGAAGCGCACAAGGGATGGAGTTAATAACAGTATTTTAATAAAACAAACACATAAATGATTGAGAGGATCCAACCCCTTCTCAGCTCAAGAGTAGAAGGTAAAAGTAAAATGCCCAGAAATTAATGCCATACATATGGTCTCTTTAACATAAAATATCTAGGAATAATACATCACATACAACAAAAACATTCAATGTAAAAATGAACATGGAAAGTACTGACAGCCCAAGGGGATTTAAATAAAAACCACCATAGAGGACTAAATACCCGCTGACAGGGGGAGACGGACACTTACACTAGGGCAAAGGTGGGGGTCCACAGCTGACCGCACAAGATCCGGATCGCGGCACCTGGGAAGATAGAACAGCCACCACTAGAGCCTCAGGCAGGCTCCGTCTCAGCCTCTCAGCAAACACGCGCAGGATGACCTGTCGTGACCTCTACGCGTTTCGCACCACGTGCTTCGTCAGGAGGTCACGTACAGCGTCATCCGCGCGTATTTATAGAAGGAAGGGAGTTGGTAAGGACAGCCCCTTCAGACGCCAGATCCAACGCCCTTAGATGGGCAGCTGTAGACTTAAAGTGATGCTACCTCTTTCTCTGACAGTGTCACATGTGCGATAGTCACGTGATGCAGGTCTACCATAGTATATACAAAACGGGAACTGCAGCACAGCAATATCAGCACTGCCAAAGACCATCACTAAGTATACAGACAGGAAGTAAATAAAAACACACAAATGCCAATATATATATTAATTAAACATAATAAATGCACATATCAAAAACAATACATAATCCTAATACATATATTATAAAAATGAGAGATTGATTTCATTTTAATAAAAAGAAGAACAAAGAAGAAAAAAGAAAGAAAATAAACATGATTTATCTTAAAAAAGGTTTAAGTTCAATAAGTTCATTGAAACCAATAGGATGTCTAGTTTGCATTTCGTAAATCCAATACTGTTCACGTTTCAATAAGTGATTTTCTCTATCTCCTTGTCTGCTGTTCATTTGTATATGTTCAAGCCCTTTAAATGTAATACAAGCGGGGTCATTATTATGTATTTCTTTAAAGTGTTTTAGTAGCGGGGTGAGCGGCATACCTTTAGCCAAAATTTTAGGTATGTTTTTAACATTTCTCATATGTTCTAACATACGCATTTTTAGTGGCCTTTTTGTCTTGCCAATGTACTGTAAATTACAGTTACACTGCAGGACATACACCACATGTGTAGTTTGACAATTGATAAAGCTATTGATGTTATATATCCTTTTTGTAACACAGGACGTAACAGTTGTCCCTTTACATATGTGATTGCACGCCTTACACTTCCCGCATTTATACGTGCCTTTAATGCCCAAGCGATCTTTAATATCACCAGATACAGCAATTTTTCTGGTGATTTGGCTAGGGGTATATATATATATATATATATATATGCGCAAATATAACTGTATGCTCATCTGCATGTCTTAGGCAGGTCTGCAACCCCGCCTTTCCCCATTATCACCCAGCATACAGCACTTCCACTGCAGCAAGGGATTCTGGGAAATGACATGCAAATGAGCACACAGTGTCACTTTTTGCCTCAATAACCATTTTTAACATGGTTCCCTATAGGCTTAAGCTTGCTGCATGGTCACAGCTTTGAGCACAGCCAGGGTTAAGGTGCATACCCAGAAAACCACCCACAGACAGCTGTTTCGACCTTGATGGGTCTCATCAGTGTGGGGTTGATTTTACTGGGAATGCAAGAGAGGCTATGGGATAGGCTAAACCATAATACTGAGTTAAGTTATGGTGAGTAAAAAAAGTGACAAAAACCCTCCACAGGAAAGCAAATATGCAAATATAACTGTATTGTCTTAGGCAGGTCTGCAACCCCGCCTTTCCCCATTATCACCCAGCATACAGCACTTCCACTGCAGTTATATATATATATATGAAAGAAAATAGCACAGAAGCGCACAAGGGATGGAGTTAATAACAGTATTTTAATAAAACAAACACATAAATGACTGAGAGGATCCAACCCCTTCTCAGCTCAAGAGTAAAAGGTAAAAGTAAAATGCCCAGAAATTAATGCCATACATATGGTCTCTTTAACATAAAATATCTAGGAATAATACATCACATACAACAAAAACATTCAATGTAAAAATGAACATGGAAAGTACTGACAGCCCAAGGGGATTTAAATAAAAACCACCATAGAGGACTAAATACCCGCTGACAGGGGGAGACGGACACTTACACTAGGGCAAAGGTGGGGGTCCACAGCTGACCGCACAAGATCCGGATCGCGGCACCTGGGAAGATAGAACAGCCACCACTAGAGCCTCAGGCAGGCTCCGTCTCAGCCTCTCAGCAAACACGCGCAGGATGACCTGTCGTGACCTCTACGCGTTTCGCACCACGTGCTTCGTCAGGAGGTCACGTACAGCGTCATCCGCGCGTATTTATAGAAGGAAGGGAGTTGGTAAGGACAGCCCCTTCAGACGCCAGATCCAACGCCCTTAGATGGGCAGCTGTAGACTTAAAGTGATGCTACCTCTTTCTCTGACAGTGTCACATGTGCGATAGTCACGTGATGCAGGTCTACCATAGTATATACAAAACGGGAACTGCAGCACAGCAATATCAGCACTGCCAAAGACCATATTTTAGGGGATATTAAAAATGGACCCTATACTGGGCCCTCAGCTAAATTCACAACCAGGGGTAGTGTTCAAACGAGCACCAAATTTAAAAAATATGTTAGCCCCTAGCCAAATCACCAGAAAAATTGCTGTATCTGGTGATATTAAAGATCGCTTGGGCATTAAAGGCACGTATAAATGCGGGAAGTGTAAGGCGTGCAATCACATATGTAAAGGGACAACTGTTACGTCCTGTGTTACAAAAAGGATATATAACATCAATAGCTTTATCAATTGTCAAACTACACATGTGGTGTATGTCCTGCAGTGTAACTGTAATTTACAGTACATTGGCAAGACCAAAAGGCCATTAAAAATGCGTATGTTAGAACATATGAGAAATGTAAAAAACATACCTAAAATTTTGGCTAAAGGTATGCCGCTCACCCCGCTACTAAAACACTTTAAGCAATACATAATAATGACCCCGCTTGTATTACATTTAAAGGGCTTGAACATATACAAATGAACAGCAGACAAGGAGATAGAGAAAATCACTTATTGAAACGTGAACAGTATTGGATTTACGAAATGCAAACTAGACATCCTATTGGTTTCAATGAACTTATTGAACTTAAACCTTTTTTAAGATAAATCATGTTTATTTTCTTTCTTTTTTCTTCTTTGTTCTTCTTTTTATTAAAATGAAATCAATCTCTCATTTTTATAATATATGTATTAGGATTATGTATTGTTTTTTTTTTTATATGTGCATTTATTATGTTTAATTAATATATATATTGGCATTTGTGTGTTTTTATTTACTTCCTGTCTGTATACTTAGTGATGGTCTTTGGCAGTGCTGATATTGCTGTGCTGCAGTTCCCGTTTTGTATATACTATGGTAGACCTGCATCACGTGACTATCGCACATGTGACACTGTCAGAGAAAGAGGTAGCATCACTTTAAGTCTACAGCTGCCCATCTAAGGGCGTTGGATCTGGCGTCTGAAGGGGCTGTCCTTACCAACTCCCTTCCTTCTATAAATACGCGCGGATGACGCTGTACGTGACCTCCTGACGAAGCACGTGGTGCGAAACGCGTAGAGGTCACGACCTGTTATTAACTCCATCCCTTGTGCGCTTCTGTGCTATTTTCTTTCAGTATACTGGAACTACTGTATACTGTAACTTCTGTTAAATACTTTGCAACCAGATGGCTGGTGCTGCTCTCTCAGGAAAGAAAAAAATTGAGCAGTTAGGTGCATATTATGGCATTGTGTACTGTATAGCTACTCCATATTGGACTACAATATACAGTTAGTACGGTCAAACTAGTCTATACTGGAACTACTGTATACTGTGACTACTGTTAAATACTTTGTAACCAGATGGTTAGTGCTGCTCTCTCAGGAAAGAAAAAATCTGCCATACTTACCTGTATCATACTGTACTTACAATACTACAGTACAGTACTATACCATACTACCTTCCTGATGCTTGCCCATTACGCGCGATCACAATGGGCAACACAGTCACAATATGGTCAATATATTTATTGCATTGTTCCACAGTGAGCACATCGTTCCAAAAACTCAGTATGCCTTGCACCAACTCATCCCTTTTGGAGGGTTTCACTACTTTTCGGATATGGTCCCTCAGCTAATGCCAGACCTTTTCGATAAGATTGAAGTCTGGCGATCTGTCATTGGAGGGGAAAAAAAAGGACAATTAGTTAAAGAGATACAGTACACAGTAAAAACAGTGGGGAAAAAATGAGACACGGTTACTGCACTTACTCCGCTGGCGTCTTCACCCAGTTGATACCGCGCTCAAGAATATGCGCTGTTGACGCGGTGTGCTTCGGATCGTTGTCCTGGTAGAAACGGTGACCATCTGGGAACTCACGTGTGATGTATTCCACAATCTCAGGCACAATTTGCTCTGGGAAAAAGCTTTATTCATGATTCCTATAACAAGAAAAGATAAGTGCTCACAAAACTGCACACTAGTACAATACACTGCATAAGGCAAAAGCGTGTGACTTATTTTACCTTCAAAGATGACAATGCATCCTGGTCCACGTCTAGAGATGGCACCCCACACATGCATCTTCACTGGGTGTTTTGCACGCGGCTTCATAGATATGCGACCTTTTTTGTTTAATGCAAAGGTGGCAAATCTCTCCAGCGATACAGTAGACTCGTCAGTGAAGATGCAATCCTGGAAAGTTTCTCCACTGTCGATCCATGCCTGGGCCTGGACCACTCTCTTGATCTTGTTAACATCCCTTATCATAGGGTACGCTCTGTAATGACAAGGAATAATTTTATAGGTACAGTACAGTTTCTTAAACAACACTTTAACCTCCTGTACTGTCCAGTACTAACCTCACACGTCCATATTTCCATCCAATTCTGCGTCTCATCTTCTTTATGCTGGTCTCGGATACAGTGAGATTGTAATTTTGCTGCAAGGTGTATTTGGCCCTTAAGGCACTCTTCTCATCATTCTCTTCACTTATTTTGTCGACCAGAAGAGTTGTCTCCCTACAGTGTACAGAATGACAACAATCCGGTAAGTTACAGTGCAGTAGGCCACAAGTACAGCACATCATTTACAGTAAAAATAGTATAAAATTTGATAGATCTACACAATATATTGTTCTATTAATGTGCAGCAATATAAACAATAATAGATATACTGTATAATATACTGTAATTATATAAATATACCGAAATAACTATAAAATTAGATAGATCTACACAATATATAGTTTTATTAATATGCAGCAATATAAAGAATAATAGATATACTGTATTATATACTGTAGTTATACTGTAGAAATATACCGAAATAACTATAAAATTAGATAGATCTACACAATATATACTTCTATTAATATGCAGCAATATAAACAATAATAGATATACTGTATTATATACTGTAGTTATACTGTATAAATATACCGAAATAACTATAAAATTATATAGATCTACACAATATATAGTTCTAGTAATATGCAGCAATATAAACAATAATAATATAATATAATAATTTATATATTCTGTATAATATACTGTAGTTATATAAATATACTGAAATAACTATAAAATTAGATAGATCTACAATATAAACAATAATAGATATACTGTATTATATAGTTATATAAATATACTTACGCGTTAGTTACCGTTGGTGTCCTCGTGCGTTGTTTGGTTTTTCCGTGTGCATGATAACACACAGTGGTTGAGGCCAGAAGCAGCTAACCTGTGTTGGAATTCTGCAATTCGTTGTCCGCTCGTGTACATCTCCTTAATTCTCATGCTGAGATTCTTTGAAATCTTTTTAACAGGCATTACTGCGAGTAGAAAGAAATAGAAACACAAGAATGTATATTCGATATTTAGTCGATGTGTATTCAATGTGCAGTGAATCCACAAAATGGATGGTGTATTTATACGTTAATGACTCACATTAGAGTACGCCCACTTTCAACACCTGTACCTCGTCGCCATGCATAAAAGGTTACACACTTTGAATAGCCTCCCACTCGATGATCTGTATCTGAACTTGCCCTTGTCCAGATACTGCATTGTGCCATCTGCTTCCATGGATCAACCCCGATTCTACGGACGCAAGAAGCCACTCGCCTCTGCCGTGCCTATCACACAGAAAAGGCGAAAGGCGGCAGCCGTTTCCAAGCCAAGGCCAAAGCGACAGGCTAAGGCTAATAAAGAAAACCTTCTGCTGATCCCAAAGGCTAAGGGTTTTAATACACGTAAGCCTTATTATGTCAAGAAGAAATTCTGTGATGTACACCCAAGGCAAAACAAATCGCAGTCAACCCATCGAACCCGCAGGCCACTTCCTCGATTACGCTTTGATGTCTCTGCCGCTGCTCTCCCTCAAATCTACAGCCCATCTTCTCCACTACTCGTCCACGAGTAGTCTATCTACTGTAGAAGCTGCTCAGCCAATGATATTGCTTACAGGAGAATTGCTTGACTGTGCATTGATATTGATATTTCAAAAACAGAATAAAATACAGCAACATTACTCACCATAGACTTTACCAATAAGCTGGCGCCGAGTCACTGCCAGCGGGACTACTACACCTGTAGTCAGCTGATAAGGCTGGAAATCGCTTAGGTACATGCAAGCTTGGTGGGATCTGTACGCTCAGGCTGCAGGTATCCGGGCGGGGACAGACAGCAAGTGTTGTCTGTCACCAGGTTTTCACTGACGGTCGGACCGTATTTAAGCCAGTGCTGGTGCTGGCGCATTGCTTGCCTGCGACTGATGTTTCTTAGTTGGTTTTAACATGACCTTTCACCTTTTGAAGTCTTCATGATCATAGATACGGGAAAAACCCGGTGATACACACAAATACCCTCAAATAACATCGGGATCAATACGAAAAAAACATGGATCGATACATAACTTTTTCCTTATTGCACGCTTCCACACATGAGCATCTGGTGAAAATTTGTAAAAGTCATAGTTTTCAATAAAATACTGATAATTTGACCAACTGTTGCCATCTTATCAACTGTTGCATTGATCGCGGCCCATATTAAATAAGCGTACGTTCTGACGGGTTTTTGCAACATGGACTGCAGTTGTGCACTCATCTCGGAACTCTCAGGACAATAGAACACCAGACACTGCGCGTTTAGTTTTAATTTGAAAAGCCTAAATTGATACTGTACATTATTGTAACTTCTTCAGTCCCAAGGCCAATTTACAATGGATCACTGTGGTATTCTTTTAAACACCTGCAAGTCGACACATTACTGAAGCGCATGCGCATTACAATTCATGAATATCTGCCATCTGGCGGATACGCGAAGAATTGCAACCAATTAAATCCGAACGATTATCAACCGCGCATCAACCGCGGGTGTGAATGCAACATGAATGCAGTATGAATGCGGTCAGAATGCGGCATGAACGTGGTGAAGTGCGGTGAAGTGCGTGGCATTCTGAAAAATTCCCCGAAAAAATTCGGAGATGTTGGAGAATAAAAGGGGCCGCGGCTGTACGATGTGGGCAACAGAAAGCTACTAGCTATCAAACTCGCTTTTGAGGAATGGAGGCACCTATTAGAGGGTATGGAGAGTCCAATTACTATATTGACTGATCATAAAAATCTCATGTATCTGGACAGCACTAAATGTCTGGGAGCTCGTCAGGCCCGCTGGTCTCTTTTTTCACACTTTAATTATATTATTTCTTTTATACCCGATTCCAAGAACCTTAAAACAGATGCTCTCTCCTGTCAATTTATAGTCGAGGACAAGACCAAAGCCAGAACTGAAACCTTCCTTCCCTCCAAATTCATCATATCCGCCAACATGTTTGACGTACTAGATGACATTTTTCGAGATCAGATCAACATTCCTGAGGGCCTGGAGGTCCCGGACGGTTGTCTCTTTGCTACACCACCTTTTCGCAGGAAGATTCTGGAGTGTGGTCACTCTTCCAAGACTGCCGGGCATCCTGGTTCCAAGAGAACTTCAGATCTCATCACATGGACGTTCTGTGGGCCCAACATTAAAGCAGACGTTAAGGAGTTCGTCAAGGCATGCACCACATGTGATTGGAACAATGTTCCCCGCGGTAAACCTCTGGGACTCTTACGCCCTCTTCCTAAACTGGATCACCCCTGGAACAATTTGTCAATGGACTTCATTGTAGAACTGCCTATTTCCAGGGGCATGAACACAATCCTCGTAGTTATCGATCGCTTCACCAAGGAGGCACATTTTGTCCCACTCAAGGGTCTATCGGATTCGCCCACATTGGCAGATATTTTTTGTAAAGAGATCTTCCGCCTTCACGGAATCCACTCGACCATCGTCTCTGACAGGGGTTCCCAGTTTATCTCCAAATTCTGGCGCGCTTTTTCTGAAAAGTTAGGCATATCCCTGCACTTCTCATCCAGGTACCACCCCCAGACTAACGATCGAACAGAGAGGACCAACCAGTCTTTGGAGCAGTACCTACGCTGCTTCATCACTGATACTCAAGACGATTGGACGGATCTCCTTCTCTGTGCAAAATTTTCCCATAATTCCTTACGGAATTAATCTACACAAGTCTCCACCTTCTTTGTGAATTACGGATTTCATCCTGCACGGCTACCCATCACTCCCTCTTCTTCAGGGGTTCCTGCAGCAGACAACCAGATCCAGACCTTGCAATCTTCATGGACCAAGATTCAAGAATTTGAGGATAGCTTCTTCCAGACAGAAGTTCCAAGCAGACCGCCACCACCACGAGATCCCAGAGCTGAGTTCAGGAGACAAGGTATGGCTATCTTCTAGGAGCATACACTTAAAGGTCCCCACACTCAAGCTAGCCCCAAGATTATTGGGCCCTTTCCAAATTTTGGAGAAGATTAACCTGGTGGCATACCACCTACAACTCTCTTCCTCTATGAAAATACCATTCGTATTTCACGTTTCCTTGCTTAAACCTGCCTACTGCAGTTCCCATTTTCTGGAACACTCTCCTGCACCACCAGCCCCTCAACTTGTGCAGGGGCAACAGGAGCACGAGATCCAGGCAATCATTGATTCTAGGATATCAAGGAGGACCACTCAGTATATAGTCCACTGGAAATGATAGGGCCCAGAGGAACGTTCTTGGATCCCACACCAGGGGGCGCAAACTTTTTTCCCTGCGCCCCCCTGCTGGTGGTCACCCCACCCCTTCATCCCCCCTAACCCTCACTTACCTCAGCTCCGGCGTCATGATGTCAAGTTGCCATAGCAACATGACGTCACATGACCATGCGGTGTCATTTGACGCTGCGTTGCCATGGCGATGCGTGTGGAGCTAAGGTAAGTAAAGGTTTACAGAGGCCCTGCAGCTCCTCCGGCACTTAATTTAAGTGCCTTCGGGAAGCGCGCGGGGCCTCAGTAAACCGCGCGCCACCCGCAGGCAGCCTCGAGCGCCCCCCAGTTTGCACACCGCTGTCCCACACCATCAAATCCATTTACCTGAGCTTATCAGGAAGTTTCACCTGAAATACCCTCAAAAACCCTACGGTAATTGCCCGGAGGTCTCTCTTGAAGGGGGGGTACTGTGTGGATTCCTCCCGCACGGCCCCCGCACATGCACAGACCCGCGCTTCTCTCTCCGGCAACCGCTGCCACTCCTCAAGAGCCGCGTGCCCTCACGTGCGTTTCCTCACTGCCCGCGCAAACGCGCAGGGCTCCCCCTAACAGAGCGGCGTCCTCTACTCATGCAACACACATGAGCATACCGCCGACATCCCCAGATGTCGCGGGAATAGCCTCCGCCTCCAGATCGCACCCGAGCCCTGTGGCAACAGAGCTCATCAGCTCCATCACCTTCTCCTGCCTTTTTCCTCCAGCCTACCGCTACCCCCGCGGAGGCCGCTCCTCCGCTCCCCTCACCTTGGGGATTGGCTCCTTCTGCTCAGCTGTACCACTGGCACTTTGGCTGAGCATAGATTCTTGTTCCCTGTGATTACCTCTCCTGTGTTCTAGATATCCTGCCTTGCCTCCCTTTGTGATCACCTGTGTACTGACCCGGCTTGCCTTTGGACTATCGCTTCTCTGGACTACTAGTCTCGGCTATCCTTGACCCTCCGCTACTCTCCTACCCTGACCACGGCTTTGTACCTCGACCATCCTGCTCTCTCCAAACCCGACCTCGGCTATAGCTCCTTCTACACTCCGGACCTCTCCTACTCTGACTGCGGCAAGTATAACGACAACCCTGACTTCTCCACCCCAGACCCGGCTACCAAGACTACTCTACACTCTGGACGTGACCCCGTGTCTGTGGCTGGTGTTAACCTATTCCATCTCAGTACCAGGGTCTCATCTTGTTTGTGGTGAGCACAGCGTAACAAGGACTAACTATATTGGACGCTGTATTGCTATTACACTTTGCTATTCTGCTTCCATTCCACTATAAATTGCTACCCACACACATACTTTGTGGATATTGCAAGTCTATATTCGACACACCTGTCATTTGATATATTGGCATACTCTCAGTGTTCATATAAATGGTACTATTGACATCCACCCCCATTTAAATCAACCATGCAACGCTGTATACCTATACAGCCTATTAACTTGTACAGTGGTTAATTTGATACCTGTTATCAGTGATATCTACTGTACAACAGCACTATAGTGGTTTCTATTAATTACCACAGTTTGATACTAGGTCTGCAATAGCACTGCAGTGATCTGCTTTTATGACCATACGTACTAGTTGCAGTACTATCATCTATTGTACAGTGAATCCACTCTGATTTTTGTGATATTGGTCACTTGACTCTCAGGAATTGATTCCGCTACGTCCAATTCACTGGGAATCGAAAATAGGGTCAATGGAGGTTTAGGTCTTAGGGTATCTTCCCTTCCTTCACCCGATAATCCCCTGTTTCCCTCTGTTTGTAGGAATATGTATTCAGGGATAACTATTTACATCCAATTCCCCACTCACCAGACACTCACACAGTAGTCTTACTCACAAAAGTCATTTTTGGGCTAATTTGCCCGGTCTATTGCCCATTATATAGGGCTTGTGGGTTGAGTTTGACGTCTATCATGTATATTGTGGTCCCTAGTATTTTAATATTTAATTATTTAGAAATAAATTGATTCTATAATTATTCCTCCTTACAACTCATCACTGTGTGACCTTTTTTCTTTGCCTTGTGGACCTGTATATATTGCGTTATAGGTTGTGCCACGGTCTCATATGAGTATAATTTTTCCACACATATTATTCTAACAAGCAACAAGTTCACGCTACTTGGATCCTTCTGCTGTCTTCCCACCCAGGTGGGTAATCTTTGACAACAGTTATCTGTTCTAATTTCCCTCCAGGCAGGTTCAGACAGAGTGTAGTGTGTTCAATGGAGAAACCAATAAAATTCAGAATTGGAGAGACCATATTTTGTTTGTGTATATATGTGTAAGGGAGTCAAGGAGTTAAACTCCTGTTACAGGGTAGGAAACTGCACTGGTGTCGGTTTCCTACCTGAACTGGGAGGTTGATGTAATTAACTCCTGATTGAGCAGGGATTAAATTCAGGAAATAACTGCTTGTCGGAGTCCCAGTTGGAGTCTCTGTTAGACGTCCTGCTCTGCAAGAGAAGAGGGTCACAGAGGTTTTCCCGTGACCCAGCTGGGATTCCCACCCAGCTATAACAGAGCTCCAGCCCGCAGGGATCCAGGCTTGTTCACCACAGGGATTTGCCTGGGAACAGTTGGGAACCCAAAGCCCCACACAGCAGAGAAGCCTACACAGAAATAGGGCAAATTACTTCCTGGGAGAAGCAGGACTTCAATGCCTGCATCTTAAGTATGCCTGGAGAAACCGGAGATGCCGGACCAACACTAAGATAAGACTTTATATATTGTTCCTTGGTATAGTTGTATATGTTTTAGAACTGGGAACTGGCCTACCGAGCCAGTCAGAGAGTTAGGGCTGTCCTGTTTAGTCAGTCTTCAAAAAAGAGTAGGTGTTGTTTGCTTTAGGCTTTGTGTTTTGCCTTAAAGGGGCAGTATCCCTAATGTTTTGTTGTAGTTTTGGAGCATATAAAAACACTCAATGTTTTGGTTTACCCTAAAATGCATCTTGTGGACTCTTAACTGACCTCGCCTACAGGCCACTCTATCACAATATGTAAGGGATCATAGCACTCCTGACTCTAAAAGGTGTGGATCTCATAATTCCAGCTTCCTGCCATGTGAGAAAGCTCTAAGCGTTACATCCAGTTGGGAATTGCAGGTTGAAAAGTAATTGTTGGAGCGGGGAGGGGCATTGTGTAAAGCCTGCCTTAGTAGACCATCTGTCCCAGTTGAGAAGGGAGCAAGAAACAGACAGGATGTCATGCATTTCTCTAGGGAGTGTGGATTTGGGTATCCAAAGTAAATTTGCAAGTGGAATGGGGATAGTGTGTGTTCAACTTCCATCCTTTTTTTTTAAATTGATAGTATTATGCCAGTCAGTGAGAGCTGAGATCGGGGCAACTACAAAATAGAAAGTCAAGTTAGAGAGAGATGAACCACCTTTAATATAGTTGCTCTTTGCAATATAGTCATGGAGGTTCTATTTTTTTCTCCAAACCATAAGGAATTGGTTTATTTTTGTCTGAAAAATATTCAATTCTCTTTGAGGGACAGCAATTGGGAGGAACTGGAAGATGTATAACAGCTTGGGCAGAATATTCATCTTAATTGTGGCGATTATGCCCAGCTAAGAAATCTCCAATTTGGCCCAATAATCATTTAGAAGTATCTCAAATAAAGGAGGATAATTTTCTATGAAAAGATCAGCTGGATCCTTTGTAATATGAATACCCAAGTATTTTATGGAGCACTTTTTCCAGCGGTAGGAAAATTAAGATTTAAGAGCTTCCTCTAGGGCCTGGTGCACACCTATAGCGAGAGCCTCTGATTTAGAGGACTTACTTTTGAAATTTGATATTATACCAACATTTTGTAATGCTGTTTGTAAATTTTGTAGGGGTACTAGTGGATTTGTTAGTGTTAAGAGAATACCATCAGCAAATAGATTATAATAGTTTATTTTCGGCCTGTCCTACTATGAGCCCTGAAATGTCTGGATTGTTGCTTATACTTATAGCTAGTGGTTCAATAGCCAATGCAAAGCTCAAAGGAGAAAGGGAGCACCCCTTGTGTGTCCTATTCAATAAGAGAAAAGCAGCGTTGACCCTCGCAGTAGGGGAATCTTAGGCTTATAATGGCAGCGCGCATGTGTGCGACGCCGCACAACGCCAAAACAAAGTAATGGTGTCAATTGAGCGCGCACATAGTGCGTACGATAGACATATCCAAGGGCGCAAATCTCTAACAGATTTAAGAAATTGATTTTCCCGGGCGACGGCCACGTCACGTGAGCGGTTCAGCCAATGAGGGTGAACCGCTACCGTGACATCATTGCCACGCCTACATGTAAGCCTCCCAATGCCTGCTATGCATGTTTCGCGTGCGTGACGTCACGCGGTTGCGTGCGAGCATGCACTATAAACGAGACAATATTTCCCCCAATCTCCCCTCCCTCTAAGGAAATGAGAACTAAGGGGCTTTTTGAGACTTTTCATCATGATAAGTTTGACATTTGTCCTGCTGTTGTTTGTTGCGTGTCGTCTAGGCACAAACCCTACCCGCACTCAGGGTGAGTCAATGAAGATCGAGTCTCCCCAAGCTGGTTGACAAAATCTTGGCGTATAGTTGTAACGCGTAGCTCACCACAAACGAGGCGCGACCGCGGGGCTGAGGTAGGGAATTGTATAGAAGGCCGACCACAACCGCAAGGGCACATCTAGAGTGTATATTAGTCTTGCAAGCCGGATCAGGGTAATAGAAGGCAGTGTAATGAGGTACTTGCCGGGTCTTTGAGTATAGATTAGCGGATCGTCGGGATACGTAGCCAGAGTCAGGATTGAAGAGCGTAGAGTAGTTGTAGAGCCAAGCCAGGGTCAGTGACGGAGAGAGTAGAGTAGTCGTATCCAAGCCAAGGTCAGTGAAGGAGAGTATCACAGAGTAGTATCCAGGCAGTGTCAGGCAGCAGGGTTCAGGCAGACAGGCACAAGGCGATGAAACTAGCGTCACCCAAACAGGAGTTATGCTCGGCAAGGCAGGAGAGCATAGAGAGGGTATAAATAGGTCCTCCCACCAATGGGAGGCAACCAGGAAGCAAGGGAGGCCTCAACACCCGCGTCGGTACGGGGGCGGAGACCAGAGGCGGACCAGACACGAAGGGTAAGGAGCATGTGCGGCTGCTGCGCCGCCCACCACTGTCATCAGGGTGGGGGCAGAGTCGGGGAACGGAGGCCACGGAAGACCAGGAGGAACGTTCACTGCGCATGCGTAAAGCGTCACCGCTGCTGGAGGGCCCGCGCAACCTAGACTTGGGAACCACGGTTGCAGACAGGAACCGCACACCGACTGCGCGCCGCACCCGAGAACCCGCCCTGGAGTGCCTGACACGACCGCCTCTGGAACCTGCAGGAAAGGTGAGGGTTAAGGGGGCAGAACAGCCGGGTTGGCGATTCCTCACAATAGTTTTCTGTCAGTGTTAAGCAAAGATATAGGTCTGTAATTTGAACAAATGCAGTGATCTTTCCCTTCATTAGGGAACATGACTATTGTTGCCTGTAACATCTCAGAGGGGAGTTTTGCGAGAGAAATGCATATATTGAACATAAGAACAAGATGAGGTGAAAAAATGTCAGCATAAGCCGTATGAGCCAGGTGACTTAGTAGTTGTAAGATCATTTATAGCTAAGGTCATTTCCTTGAGTGTTATAGGGGCATCTAATTGTATTTGTTTAATTCCATGAACTTTTTTTGAATATTATTCCAAATTGCATCAATAAGACCCTCTCTCACGTGATTATCATTTCCATCTGTGTTTAAGTTATATAGATTCGAGTAGTATTGTGCAAAAACGTTGGTTGTACACGGATTGTAGGCCAAGTCATTTTTTTGGTTCCTAATTGAAGTTCCTATTAATTATATAGCCTTTTCCTAAGCTCCTTTGCCAGAAATATATCTGCTTTATAAACGTTTGTTTTGTGCATTTTAGTGATTTTTCCAGTAGAAGAGAGTTGAGTTGAGCTCTAGCAAAGGTTATTTGATTTATTAGTTTCTTCATAGTGAATCTCTTGTTAAATGTTTCAAGCTTGACAAGCTGTTTTTGGAGTTTGCATATAGTATGTCTTCCTCTCTGCTCCTCTTAAGAAAAGAGGAAAGGCTAATGAAGTAACCCCTCATAACAGATTTATGTGCCAGACAAAGGGTAAAGTCACTGACCTCGGGGGACTTATTGATGGAAAGATAATCTTGTAAATGTGTTTTCAAGTATTCAACATTGCTAGGAAAGTTTAGGATCAAGTCATTTAATCTCCACCGTGGTTTATCGAAATGTAGACGAGGGTTATTTCAAGTGATTGCTGTAGGGGCATCATCTGACCAAGTAATTAGGCTGATCTTGACACTAATAAGGGAAGACGTTAATTTAATAATTGTAAAAAATATAATGGATCCTAGAGTAGTTAGAATGGGGGCAGAATAAAAACTATATTCTCCTTATGGTTTATGCTTCTACAAGCATCGCATTTATCTGATTAAGTACCCATTGTAGAAGTAGTGCAGGACCTATCCATGTTAGGATTCATCACTAAGTTGAAGTCACCCAGATCAACAGCAGATCCCTATGAACGGCTGCCAGGCGTTCGGAGCTTGTTTGGAGAAATTCTAATTGATTTTAATTTGCGTAAAAATTTTTTTCCAATAGTAAATATTGTGTCTCTAATAGAGCAAATTAAAAAGACGTATTTACTCTATTCATCTGAAAACGAGTCTTAAAATGTAAATGGGAAGTTTTTGTTTATCAAAATTGCTACTCTTTTTTTTAACAATTGCAGAGGATGTATAACAATTAGGATAATACTCATCATAAAATGTAGGAAACATATCTTTTTTTAAATGAGTTTCCTGCATACAAACCACATCCCCTCATTCCTTCCTGTAAGAGACGTGTTCAGAGGTATGCAATGGAGACTGTTTTAAGGTGAAATTAAAATAAGGCTTTATTGCGCCTGTCCCTTTTACACCGCAAAACATATGCAAATAAGCCAAACAAAAACCTATCTCCGCTTTGGAGACTATCTACACATGTAGCTCAGCCCTCTCTGACTGGGTTGGTTAGCTAAGCTATTCACAGCCCCAAAATATAAACATATATACAGATACATAACAGTTCCAAAAGAAAGTCTTATCTGTCTCTCTGGTAGCTGTATTGGGGAAGGCTTCTCTCTTTCCTGGGTTGCTGCCTTTTCTTCAGGCTATATCAGCAGTCAAAGGCCAATTGGCTGAAACGCGTCAAAGTGTGCTAGCTCTACATTGGGAGCAATAAAGTTTTTTTCACAGTCAGCTGACCAGCCTCCCATTTGTTCTGACGGCGGTGCATCGCGTGTTTCCTCCTTGTGAGGCGTCTTCTCCTATATCAGCAGTCAGGTTTAGAAGTCTTGTCCCCCTTTGTCTTGTTGTCAGCTTGCAGCTCAAGACATCTGTTCATGTGAAGTGTTTCCTTGGTCAGCCCCACGTGTGAGACTATGGATATCTCTGCTCTTTCTGCTTCCTAGGTCAGCTCAACTCACGTGTGAGCTCAGGAAGAATCTCTCTTCCTGTCTCAGAGGCAGGCTTTTTCTAAGACCTGTAATCAGCCAGGTGGTGTTAGTTAATTGCCTGCCAGCAGTTAATCACCACACTGCTGGATTAGAGGCACATTTGTGAACAGAGATAAGTTCCCTGTTACACTTCCTAAATGCCTTCTTTTCACAGTTGAATTCAGCCTATTATGAGAAATCATTTTGAACATTACTCAGAAATTACCGTAATATGAGAGATAAAAGAATTTTGGATTATAAAAGATACATCATATACTTGACCTCCTTAGAATACTGTATGTGCACTGATGTTTTCTTAGCTTGTACTGGGGAGAAGGGGAGGGAACATTATGGGTTTTACTGAAACCAGAAAAGGTGGTAACTAAAAACCTAGGAAACCTTCAGCATCCCAGGTGATATTACTCTGTTTAAAGCTAGGAACATCAGATTAAAGGCAAAATGGGAAAGCAAAATGTGGGGAGATCATGTGCACAGCCGGGTGGCAGATGCCTGCCGAGGCCAGAGCATGGACAGCAACAAGAAATGTTATGAAAAATGTATGAGCAATTAGGAAAAAGTAGTAAATGCTATTTAAACGCTATATAAACAATTAACCATGAATAATAACTTTGGGACAGTGTTATAGCTTACTGATTACAAGTTTAGTATCCTGCTGCTCTGGGGTGACCTATTAGGGCCAAAGTGGCATTCCAAAAGGGGAAGCATGTCTAGGTCCCATTATGTCTAGGTCCGTGGCATCCTGGTGTATATAGCTGCATGTTTATGATTAATAGTCTGCATATAATAGAACCCCGATTACCATTTTCTGTAAGTGTGAATAGGGTACTGTGGAGATTATACATTACCTAGACCCCTTGGCTACCTATATTGCATGGTAATGCCTTACTAACCACTAAAGCAAACTTGGGGTTAACCCCTAACCACTCTTCCTGGGGCAACCCCCGCCCACCATTCCCTATAACCACACCCCAACAAACATCACCCCACTCTATAGTAAAAGCCAATAGGGATTTTGGTCACTAAATGCACAATACATACAGTACATATATATTTTTTTAAATTACTATTATATACATAGACAAAATAGTGCTATCGCCAGCCTGGGTTGGTGATATAAATTGCTATACTTTTTGGCATTAGCTAGGTACCGATAAATATTGGGACTTAATCACTGGCATCGAAATTAGTAATTTTGTGGTGTTTACTCATTTTGGTATCAGCCCTGATATTTTTATCGACCGTATTAAAAAATGCATATTTTTTTAATGGTACAGGGATACCCCGCATTAACGTACGCAATGGGACCGGAGCATGTATGTAAAGCGAAAATGTACTTAAAGTGAAGCACTACCTTTTCCCACTTATCGATGCATGTACTGTACTGCAATTGTCATATACGTGCATAACTGATGTAAATAACGCATTTGTAACAGGCTCTATAGTCTCCCCGCTTGCGCACAGCTTCGGTACAGGTAGGGAGACAGTATTGCTGTTCAGGACGTGATGACAGGCGCATGCGTGAGCTGCCGTTTGCCTATTGGGCGATATGTACTTACTCGCGAGTGTACTTAAAGTGAGTGTCCTTAAAGCGGGGTATGCCTGTACTAAGTTGATCACTTGCACTGAAAAAATAACACTTTTTGGTGGAGCTGTAATACGATTTATTTGCCTAATGCACTTTGACTCTTGGCCATTGACGTAAAGGGTTGCAGAGTCAAAATTATAACCTTTCACCATGTTTGGGTACAAGACTTGTTTGCTACACTTAATAAGTAGGCCCATGTTTACTAAGCAGCTCTATTCCACAAGACCTATTCTGTTCCTGGAAGAGACGTTATGGCCGATTGAGCTATATTGTGATTACCAGTTAGATCTATAGATTACAGCACATGGTTTTTGGAAGTCCTGAGACATTTTCTCTTTTTCCCATGAACCGCTTTTTTAAGTCCCACTTAACGACATGCATGGGAGGTGCAATTAGTCTAAAGCAGGGGTGACCAACTCTAGTCCTCAAGGGCCACCAACAGGTTAGGTTTTCAGGATATCCTGCTTCAGCACACGTGGCTCAACCAGTGGATCAGTCATAATGAACTCATATGAGACTTGTTTATAAATCTAATTTGTACACAAGCTTTCAAATTATATCTGTAAAAGGACTTGTAAGATACGCATATATGCAGCTACATATATATAATACTTTTTATGTGTTCAGAACTGCACCGATATAAACTCTCATTGTTATTTTGGTTTGATAACAGGTGAACTTAAAGTGTTGCAATGAAATGTTTAATAGAGGACTTTGTTTAGAGAACATTTGTAATACGTGATTAGAGACAGGTTTTTATTTTTAAGTCTTTGCTGCGGGGCAGTACAAAGCTTTGCTGCATATGGTGGTACCAGGCATTAGCAGACTAAGCAATTGCTTATGGCCTAGAGCAGCTAAAATGCTTCCCCCATTCCCAATTCCCAGGGATATTTTTGTCTATTACTTTAATTCTGAACCTTAGGATTTGTACTTTGCCTCTGAACCTGCTTACAATGGTTTATTACAAACAAACCCTTTCAGTACCAGAACAATATAGGGAAGGCCCCTTTGATGCAAGATGGGTTAAATGGAGAAAAAAAACCATGGACTGTTAAAAATATTGTTTAGATGGTTTGTGACTTGTGGTGGGACCTAAATATACTGCTGTTCAGAATACTGATAGGACCTCTAATACTAAGAACTACGGTTACTAAATATTGCTAAGCAGGGGGATTGAAGGGGAGGTCGGGGTATCTCAGCCAACGATGCAAGAACAGCTCTGTGCACGTTCATACAAAAATAGAAACAAAAAAGGTAAGAAAATATATCTGGTTGCTCAGGGTTAGAAGCCAACCTCAATAGGCTATCACTGTAAAGAAGACAAAAGGGTTAATCAGTTAGAACGCAAAAGTACAGAAGTTAGATTAATACGAAAGCTTATTTATTTAATACACCTCCATGGGGGGCCCAATGGCAGTATTTTCAATAAATATGCTTTATCATTATCGCAGCCAAATAAGCAGAGTTGTAGTAACAAAGAAGGAAGAGAGAAGTGGAGAATGATTAGAGGAGAAATAAAGGGGAGAGGGGCACTAAAGTGGGCACAGTAAAGAGGCAAGGAGAGATTGAGAGATTGGAAGATGGGGAGGGGGAGGAGATTGAGTGGTGGGTTAAAAGAAAGATGGGG
The DNA here is from genome assembly GCA_036426205.1 of Ascaphus truei. Taxonomy (NCBI): domain Eukaryota; kingdom Metazoa; phylum Chordata; class Amphibia; order Anura; family Ascaphidae; genus Ascaphus; species Ascaphus truei. The sequence goes on from WSYH01001642.1 coordinate 35,941, forward strand.
AGAGCAGAAATAGCTGAGCAGAGAGAAGGACATGTTAAAGCTACTAAAATGTACCATGACAATTCCTGTTTGCGTATGACTCCATCTCCATGCTGGGCCACGGAAACTTCTCAGTAGAGCATTCTTAAAATGGGATACTTGTAAAATGTCCTTTAGGGGTAAGAGAGTAAAGGAAAAGGGGGGAGTGGTTGGGAGGATAGGAGAAAAAGGACTGTGAAGCAGGGGCTAAGCAACAATGGCCCCAAATCCTGCTTCACATTTTATTTTGGAAGTGAACTGGGGTGCTCCCTTTACACAATGCTTGAAACTGAACAGAAGAATAAGGTCAAAAATAAATATATATATACCACACTTCAAATGCTCAGTGTCTGCTGCTCAACCCCTGGAAAGGATCTTCCCACGATCCTCAAGAAAACATAGGTAGAAAGAGAGACAGAGGGGCGAAGACAAGGGTCAGAGTTAATATCAGACCAGTAGTTGAAAACACATACAGTACAATAGTAAACCAATGGTTAAGAGCACAGGGGTGATAAGAGTATAACATAATATGTACTCACACGGGCCTGTGTGGTACTGGGTAGTACTATAGGCATATTTAGTTTCTTCCTCCTTCTTGCTAGTAAGTCATGCTCCTTCTCCCTCTGTACATCATGGATGGGCCAATTAGGGTGCATGTAGTGGAAGACAGCGCCACACAGATGAATAAAAATATGTTTATTTGGCAAAGAATGTGAGGCAACAATTCACTCACATGTAAAAAACTGCTCAGGGACGCCGACGTCAACCTCCCGCTCTCCGGTGCAGTGTGCTCCTGTTCGCCGCGTCCGGTCTACAGGACTGTTCACCGTCAGTGTACCTTCCACCTCTGTACTTAAGAGGCTGCACATCTAAATCTAATCAGTCTCTTCCCCTGAATGAGACAGGTACTCACACAGGGGTGTAGCAGGCATTGGCACCCACTGTCCACTATCCTTTGGGAGTGGGGTGATACCTTTCCCCTGGCTCTATTAGGGAGTCAGGGAAGAGTAAGGACTGCCTCTGGTACCCTTGGCCGGGGGTGGCTGTCCAGGGATCATCCTGAGGTTGGGGACCTGTATTATACTCTGCTGAAGCAGATGCAGTTTGTGTGCTGTGTTTGCAGAGGAGCAATAAAAGGTTCCAGTTAATTATACTTCTGCCTAGTGTGCAATCTGTCTAGGGGAGTGGAGTAAGTTCTTCTGCAGGAGATTGCCTTCATCTTCCTGGAGCCTGCAGCATATGGAGACGCTGTACCGACAGATAAAGACCAGTAGTGTACCCCAGAACCCTGTCCAGACGTCCCCAATACCATTGGCGGACCACTCAGCATCACGTGAGCCAACAGGTAGCCAGCACTATACACCATGTAATGGCAGAATCTCCCAGAGGGTGGGGGAAACAGCGTTACAGAATATTAAAGTTCTGTTCACACAGAACTGCAATTAGCAATGAAATAAATACATAGAGAAAATACCTCCCATGGAGTACAAACAGATAGACTAAGGCAAACTCCAATAATAAATTAGACCAAATTACAGGCTGCTGAACAAAAGATCACTGAACTACAAGAGAAACAAGAGGACTTGGATGCCTATTTACAATGTTTTTTTCAGGTACAGTACCTTCTTCCTGATTTAAAAACAGAGCTGTTCATCACAAATAGGGCCCATAGAGCCCTGAGAATGAAACCCAGGACCGTCAAGAAATGAAGAGATGTCATCTTTTGCATTAATTTCTATAAAAGTAAAGAAACAATCATACAGTCATCAAGATCGCTTTCTGCCATCTTGTTTGAAGATTCATCTTTGCAACTTTTTCCCTATCACACTAGCCCGCCGAAGAGAATTAAGGCAGATTACAGAGGCATTAAGAAAACACAATTAAGATACAAGTGGGGTTTTCCCCTTGTCTGCTGTTACTCCTTGATGGTCAACAGAGAGAGAGATGCAATCTTTTCATGAAGGAGCATCTTGGCTAACAAAGATGGGACTACAACGCAGATCCCCAAGAGACTCACCTACTAGAGTTTCAACATCATCACCTCTGAAGAAGACCTGGTCATCGGTCCTAAAGACATGACGTTTTATAAGGCTCAGAGCCCATCATTCTTTTGCTGAACTCTTGGCAGAAAAAATGAAAAATGTGTACTATATCTTTATTCATCTGTGTTGCAGTACTGTGGTCAGGGCAGAATTCGTTATGCTTAAATATTGCTTAACACCAATAATCTCAACTGCAGGGATCTGTTGGGCCTGAATGATCAGCTAGGCTAGTCTTTATGGTGGGTGCCAGGGTTTTACCATTGCATGAGATTGACTAGCCCAGATGTTAGCCGCACAGAGATTGTTTATTGTCTACTGTTCCACGTAAGCAAATGCACGTTTTTAGCTATGCTCTGTTACCCTCTATCTCTACAAATTCTTGTTATGTGCATTTAACTAAATATTCCTGGTGTCACGCGATAAGCTCATCTACCTACTGATGGAAATAATCAGTTTCTCCCTGGGCACTATAGATATAAAGATGAACCCCGTTATAACGCGACACTCGGGGGCCACCCAATCTGACTGCATTATAACTGGGGTCGCGCTAATTTTAAAAAATGGCCACCGCGCACCAGATCGGAAGGAGGAGGGAGAAGGCAGGAGTGAGGTGCCGGCAGCCCCAGCACTTCCCCCAGCAGCCTCAGCAGCCCAATCCCCACCACGATCCCCCAAGAAGCCCTAGCACTTCCCCCAGCAGCATGATCCCCCAACAACCCCAGCACTTCCCCCAGCAGCCTGATCCCCACCACGATCCCCCAGCAGCCCCAGCAACTTCCCGCATCACGGCGCGGGCCCGATCCCCCCCTGATCCGCCCAGTGCCCCAGCACTTCCCCCGCAGCGTCCGATCCCCCCCACGATCCCCAGCAGCCCCAGCACTTCCCCCAGCAGCCCAATCCCCCACCAGATCCCCCCACAGCGCCCAGCACTTACCCAATGCCCATCCCTGCCACGTCCCCCACAGCCCCAGCACTTCCCCTAGCAGCCCGATCCCAACCACGATCCCCCCAGCAGATTGATCCTCCCAGCAGCCCCACCACGATGCCACAGCAGCCCCACCACGATGCTCCAGCAGCCCCACCACGATCTCCCAGCAGCCCCACCACGATCCCCAGCATATTGCGTATCAGAAGGCAGAGTAGATGCCACAGCCCCCACCACGATCCCCGCACCACCAGAGTGGGGGGGGGGGGGAGTGTGAGTGTGTTTGTATTGGTTAGTGTCAAAGTTTGTCCAAAAAAAATATTATTATTAAATATTCGGGGTCCATGCTCACACCGCGCTATTGCGGATCCGCGTTATAGCGGATCGCGCTATAATGGGGTTGAGCTGTATTAAGATAGGGAGACCGCGGCACACCAAAAACATTAGAATAAATAAATTAGATACAAATACCGGTGCTCCTGGTTCAGGATTCTCTGTGATAATCCAATATTCAACGGAAGGTATAAAGAACAGGGCTCCACGGATTTCAAATACACTATTTATTGCCAAAAGAATGACGTGACGTTTCGGCCATACATGGCATTTATCAAAAGCAGAATGGCATAAAGTTCAATGTTCAAAACAAAATCTTTTTATAACCCCATCACCAGGTGTCCCATGTTAATCCATAAATTCGCCATAATCCAGTGCCGTCCAATTCCTCGCGATCGTTCCGGTGTTGACATCCTTCAGACTCCTTATTGGTCTATAATTCCTCCAGTTTCTTCTCCTGCCGGTGCTCTCGTGAGAGCATGACGTCATCGAGGTTTTCTTATCCGTACTGTGCTTCCTATTGCGATCTTGCTTCTGAAGGGAGAACCTCCTTGCTTCATGACATCATCACGTAGGGCGTCCTTGTCGGGCCATATGACGCCTCCTTGTGTGTATAGGTTGCCAATCAACCTTCTTCTGTGAATGTAAGGCAGGATCGTGTTAATCAATAAAAGTCTTTAAAATTGGTTCTGTACAGCAGTGTAGACTTCCTGCAATGTTTAGCTGGGTGATGAGCTATGGATAAAGATCTTTCATACCCCCAATAAAATCACCCATCATGCATAAAGTGGTACAAAATCAGTGATGGTATCCACTAGGTACATATATGTTGGGATAATTAAAATACAGACCCTGTGACCACAAACGGATTGCAGCAACAGCAGCAAAGTAGTGACCTATAGAAAACAATGTAAATGTATTTTGTGACACCACAATGTTCAACGTTCTGTCAAAAAACACCCTAGAGCTAGATTGTCATTACGGCCCCTTGGGAATACTATGTCTAGGGTGTAAATCCAGTATGCTTCACGTTGAAGCAATGTTATATCTTTATCCAGTCCTGCAATAGGTTTTTTAATCTGTTCTATGCCCATTACCTTTAAAGGTGACACAGAATGTCGGTGAGCTACACAGTGTTTGATTAATTTTGTTTCTTCATTTGCATGTGTTATTTTGCTTTTATGCTCAATGTAGCATGTTTTTAACATTCTTTTAGTTTTACCTACAAAACGTATGCCGCAGGGACAGGTAATCATGTATATAATAAAAGTTGAAATACATGTGATTCTGTCTTTTAATCTTAAATCTTTTTCCACTTCTTGGATGTGAAAACGCTGCCCCTGTGTTAAGGCTGTTGCAAACATAACAATTAAAACATCTAAAACAACCTGGTTTCTGTGTGTCAAGAAAATGTGGTGTCGCATAGTGTTCCTTTTTAGGACCTGCATTTTTGGTTATACCTTGACGTTTGGTATGCAGGCTTATGACGCTTTGGTGCAAAGAAAATATATATCAAATAGTGGCGCTCTATTTCTAATTAAAACATATGTTAACGCAATATTAACAATTTATAACCAAAGTAAAAAATAAATGTGGTGATACAAACAAACTTTTGATGCAGCTGTGACCCAAGGTGGGATTGCTCTCTCAATCCCAGGTACGTGAAGAGGTGATGATCGATGGGAAGCGCAAAACATGTGGAAATAAAAATATATAATAGTGTAATTCAATTAATTATAAGTGAAATATGTCTTCATTCGGTCTATGGCTATTATACTCACAAAAGTGAGAGTGGGTCTGTACACGTAATGGGGTCTTTAGGTGTTGCCCCTTCGGTTTTAAAGACCAGATTTATAGCTTCAGCAGTGATGTAAGTATAGGTTCCTTAAATATTTAAGCACAGACCACCAAACATAGTGCAGACTGTTTAAAAACTATTAGAATAGTAGGTGGATGGTAATACACTCACAAGATATCAGTAGTTAGTTAGGCATTTAGATACACAATTGGATCTCGCCTCCGGTTTTGCTGTCTGCTTCTTCCCTGCTTGTCCCCTGCTCGGCGTGCATCTCACGGTTGCGTTTCAGCAGATCCGGATGTGACGTCAGCGAGTTTGGGCAGTTCCGGTCTGCGAGTCAGCTGTGAATCCTCTCTCAGCATCACTCTACACGTTTCACCTTACTCGGTTGGGAGGTTCTGGCATTTTGCTGAGTGGACAAGACTCACTGTAGTTGCTTCCCCTCATACAGAGGTATAAGGAATGGTTCACAGTTTTAGTGTTAGGACCTGCATTTTTGGTTATATCTTGATGTTTGGTATGCAGGCTTACGACGCTTTGGCCAAAGGGTTTAACTAAATAACCAAGTAATTACTATTATTACTGAAGTATTTAAACTTTATACTTATTACCATATAAGTTTTGTCAATTTGATGTAGCATTGGGCACCTCTGTCTTTTGTTGTATACATTTGCCACGCTCAGTAGCACTCATTTTGGCATAAATATATATACTGTATTGATGATGTGGTGGACAAGTGCAGGAACAAGAATCAGAGGACAGGAGCAACAAGGAGACAGACAGACAGAGGAACCCCAGAGCAGACCGAAAACAGCAGCACACCCAGTGGAGAGAGACGGGAATTAGGAGAGAAGGAGATCTAGGAAAATATATGTCAGGGCTATTTCCTAACAGAAACCAAACTAGGTCCCAGAATACTTTTGCCATCAAGAAAAGATCTGGGCAGCTTGCATACAACCCATCTCAATTGTAGCAGAATTCCAGGCATACTATAAAGATTTATATGATGGTAATACGACAAATTCTGGCCTAGATCATAAAAGAGAAATACAACATATCCTATCTGGGTGCAAAATCAGCAAACTAAATGAAGATGCCTGTAGCTATCTCAACAAACAAATCACTCAGGAGGAGGTATGTGAGGTAATTAAAAAATTAAAACCAGCAAAAGCCCCACCAACCTTTACTATAAAAATTTAGTAATTTGTTCGTGAAGCATCTAACAAGATTATGTCATTCATTTCTTAAAGGCGACCTGATCTCCCCCAGAGATGCTTAAGTCCAACCTGATACTTATCCACAAAGAAGATAAAGATCCCCAATTATGCCACAATTTCTTTTTTAAATATGGACCTCATCATTTTTACTAAAACTCTAGCTAACAGACTAAAACAACATCTCCCTAAATTAATCCACCCAGACCAGGTAGGTTTTATACCACAACGTCAGGCATCTGATAATACGAGACAAATTCTAAATTTGATCCACAAAGCCAAGCAAAATGAAATTCCTACTATGGTTCTTGCATTGGACGCAGAGAAGGCATTTGATAGGGTGGATTGGAATTTTCTGGGTGCCTTCTTGTCTACATTTTGAGCCTGTGGAGATGTAATGCGTAGCTCACCACAAACGAAGCGCGACCGCGGTACTGAGGTAGGGATTTAGTTAACGCCGACCCACAGCCACACGGGGGTGCCTAGGATGTAGAGTAGTCGTTCAATCCAGATCAGGATTACAGATAGAAGAATAATCAAAGTACTTGCCAGGTTCAGGAGTGGAGAGTTGCGGATCGTCAGAGTGCGTAGCCAAGTTCGGGGTTTGAGAGTAGCGGATTGTCGGGGTACATAGCCAGGTTCAGGATTGGAGAATATCGGATCGTTGGAGTACTTAGCCAAGGTCAGGTCTGGAGACAGAAGAATGGTCGTTCAAAGCCGGACCAGGAGAGGAGAAGTGCGGAATCCAGGAGACAAGCAGGGTCAGGCAACAAGAGGTTAATCAGCACGGCAAGGCAAGGTCTGGAGCTAGAATGCAGCGAGGCACGGCGTCACACTAGACCATGCTCAGCAAAGAATGAGAGCAGACTGAAGGTATATAAAGGCGGAGCCTCCACTAGCCAGTCAGGGCGGAACCCAGAAGTGAGAATCGATAGGCTGCTGGTGCACACAGGTGTGCCCTATGATGCAGCCTAATCGGGAATGAGGGTAGAACTGCGCACATCATGGAGGCCAAGGGGCAGAGCTTGGAGCGTGTGTCACTCCTACGCTGATTCTTAGGGCAAGAGTGGGCGGGACCAATCGTGCGCCGACCCGCGCGTGTCACGGAGGTCAGGGGGCGGAACCAATAACGTGCGTCATTCCTATGTCGGTCCTGACGTTCACCATAGCAGGGGAGGGGCTTGAACCGCGTGTCAGCAGGGAGGCTGGCCGAATGCACCCGTCATGCGTCAGAGAGAGGAGCGGGATCTGAATCCACGGGCGGGGGATCAGAATGCGCAAGGTCCGTGCGCGCGTACTGTGACCACGAAACCGCGCATCCTGAGTGTCCGTCACGGAAGGCTTGTTGGGGTGAGGAGACGGTCTGCGACCTCCAGGATGGCGAATCTTCACAGTACCCCTCACCCCACCTTTAGGAGTGACCTCCGGCAACTCCACAATGGTTTCTCTGGAAATTTGGCATGGGACATACGGACCAGTTTGGCTGCGTGAACCCGGTGATTCGGAATCCAGAATCTCTCCTCCGGGCCGAAACCTCTCCAATGCACCAGATAGTGTAGTGAACCTGTGGAGATCTTAGAGTCAAGGATAGATTGGACCTCGTATTCAGGTTGTCCTTGAACCATGAGGGGAGGGTCCACCGGAATTGAAAAGGCATTCTGGACCACCGGTTTGAGAAGAGAATTCCGTATATCTCTGGACAAAACAAGAGAGGCGTTCTAAATTCCAATTTCAAACTAAAGGAAAAACTTTCCAAAGGAGGGACGAAGCACATACGAGTGATTCTGAAGCCAGTACTTCTACTGACGGGGCTAACCCTCAAACTTCAGGGCCCAAGTCTTTTTTTAGGAAGGGGCAAATCATCAAAACAGCAAAGAAAAGACAAAAAAACAGGAGGGGGAGACGTTATCCCAAGAACGTCACTGGTGCTGAGGCCACACCCATGAACAGTGCTGATAATATAGTAATTAATCTATCTGATTATTCTATTTCAGAAATGGAATTACATGTTCTGTCTAAAGGCCCATCTTTTGTTCCCACCACCATTCCCAAGAGGTTTGAGTAGAGGTTGAGCTTTTTAAATTGGAAAGAAAGCTTAATCTGAAGTCCTTTTTTCTCAACAGAGCGGATGGTCTGCGGAACCAACAGCAGCAGCAGCAGCAACCACAACTTAACATTCAGGTACCTGATACAACCAGGCAGGGCCGCCAACAGAAATCGTGGGGCCCGGGACAAACATTTTAAGAAGTGCTCCCCCCCGTGTCGGCAGTTTTGCCCGCCGTCCCCCCCCCCCATTTCAGACCTCACGAGCCCCCTCTCTTTCCCCCCCCTTCCCATGTATTTCTCTCCCTTCTGTCTCACCCCATCTCACTCTCCTGCCTCGCATGTATTTCTCTCCCCTGCTTCTCACTAAGGCTGCGGCCCTGCTGGCGCTGAGTGCGCTTGGAAAGCATGAGTGCCAGGTGTCCTGGCATTTACGCAAGCACGCGCGGGGGGCATTGCAGGTAGTTGAGCGCGCTATAACGTTAGGTTTTTTGTTTACATAAGCGCCGAGCGCGAGTGAGCGTGTGTGCCTGTGCACGAGCACCGCGTGAGCGCGGACTTACATATATCTATATATGTAAGTAACCACGGTAAGCGCCACCCGCTCAGCGCTAGCTGGACGCAGCCTTACTCCCTCTTTTCCTCACTCACCCCCTCTCTACTCTCCCTCTGTCAATTACCCCATACTCACTCATTCCCTCCGCCCCCACAAGATATATACCAAAAAACTTCCCACCCCCAAATACATAAAAAAAATCCCCACCCCCTCAAATATATACAATCTCCCCCCAAATGCATACAATAAACCCCCCGACCCAATACATATAAAAAACAATACATATAACCCCCCATATTATCTCTATAGAGAAGGGGTGGGGAACCTTCTTTCTGCCATGGGCCATTTATATATTTATAACATCGTTCGCGGGCCATACAGACACAGACAGGCAGGCACACAGCAGGCATGCAGGCACACAGAACCCCGCCCCCCTACCTCTAGTAGTTGCTGCTGCTGCTGGGGGGATCGTGTAGGTCGGATGTTGGGGTAAGTGCGGGGGGAACTGCTGGAGAAGCATGGGGGAAGTGCGGGGAATGCTGCGGGGGGAGTACGGTGGCTGCTGGGGGATCGCTGAGGCTAGTACGGTGGCTGCTGGGGATCGTGTAGGGCTGCCGGCACCTCACACTACCTCCTCCCGATCGGGCGCGCGGCGGCCATTGTTTTTTAAACTAGCACGACCCCGGTTATAGCAGTTGCCTTAGCAGGGCCAGACCAAATGATTTCGAGGGCCTTTTACGGCCCTCGGGCCTGACGTTCCCCACCCCAGCTATAGAGAGACAGAGATATATAGAGAGATAGATATATAGAGAGATGGAGAAATATATATATATATATAGAGAGAGAGATAGATATATATAGCTTTATAGATAGATATATAGAGAGATAGATATATATAGAGATAGAGAGATAGATTATAGATACAGTATATAGAGAGATAGATATATAGAGATATAGAGATTAAGGGGGCTATGCACTAAGCAGTGATAAGTCGTATTAAGAGCGCAAAGTGCCCTTAGAACGTGAAGTTCCGCCGAGCGCTATCACTAAGCCGCGCAAACAGGCACTTTGCGCTCTAAAACTGACTTTTTCCTGGAAATTTTTCAAAGTCCAACTTTGCTTGTACGATGAGCTGTTTGCGCTGAATCCTGCCCTTCTGCGGGATTCACTAAGCAAAGCAAACTGATCGTACGTGAAAGTTGCGCTGAATAAAGCTCACCAGCTAAAGGCAGGTGATAAAAAAAGCAAAAATTCTTTGTTTACCTTTTTGCAGGCGCAAAACCCATACAACAGGCTGGCGGGTGTCCCCGGCTGACCCCGCGGCCGTCCCGTGGTCCCAGCGGGAGTCCCGGGGTACCCGCGGGCCTGCAGTACCAATGTTGTGCCTACAAAAATACTAAACATTATTTCTAACTAAGAAAAAACATTGAGGTAGGGTCCCTCAATTAACTGGTGCTACAGAGCATTTAACCCACTCATAGGATAAGGTACTGCAAACCGGATCACATAATGTCCTGAATGAGTGTATGGAGCTGTAAGCATTGACCCCTAGATGGAACACAGTCTGGCCAGGATAAAGAGAGTTGTCTGGGGGAAGTCCTGAGACCCTCCCCGACCTCTCATGCTAATCCAGCAACTGAATGAGCCAGTGAACCAGGGGGAGCTCCCAATAAAGTATTGAAGTACTCACAAATGTCCATGTGTGTCCAGTTCTGTGTGCTCCTATGCTGAGTGCAGACAAGACGAAATCACCTTATGCCGAGGGGGAGAGGTGAATCAGCGGGCACTACAATGCAGAAAAGGCTGCGGAGGCTGGACTGAGCTATAAAAAGATTCTTTATTCGAACATGGATAAAAACAAGAGGAGGGGAGACATACCCCTGCGCCTCTAACGCGTTTCACCCAAGAATTGGGCTTTCTCAAAGAGTAACATTACTCGTGCACGGTCTACTGAAATACCGGAAGTAAACCGGACGTGACGTCACTCAGCCAATGAGAAGCAAGTATTCCCCAGATGGCATGATGGGAAACTGCACTCGTGGCTGATGTGCACTCGTGCGGGATACACCGGCATCAGTGTCATGCGCAGTGAAGACTATAACATTAAAAACAAATGATACTGATTTTGCAAATGTAAAAATACATAAAATAATTGCTGTAACTCAATTTTTCTACTGTCAAGGTACAAGAACATCATATTGATCCAGGATGTCCTCACATACTGCACCGACACACTTTATTCGAGCAAATACCCGGTATGTACCTGGCAGATACCTGGAATGCGCCACTCCTCACCTCTGACAAGCCCCGTTGCATTTGCCTTCCCAGCCTGGGTTCATGCCTGGCTGATGGGCGGCTGATCTGTTAAATGATAATGATTAGGATTTAATAGGCTGCAATGCTTCGCGTGTCTACCAGATGGCATAAATTCATGAATTGTAATGCAGTATATATATATATATTGTGCAGTATTGCAGCCAGCGGGAATAAAATGCTTCAATCCCTGCTTGGAAAATAACTCAATGCACTCGGGCAGAAAACAGTCACAAACCTCAATACACCCGGGTATACCCGAATTCGTGGGACTAGCCAAGCTCGAATAAAGTGTGTCGCCAGTGTAGTATTTACATTGTCAATAATGTGAAGAGAGAACTGTTTTGGAATAGGGAAATTTGTTAGAAAAAAGATTTCTTTTACTGGTATATAACCAATATTTTTTATATATAAATATATATGACCAATGTTTTTCAAGATGGCTTAATTTAGATGTAGTTGGTATGCTTTGGGTGAGCCACACAGGTGAACAATATTTACAAAGGTTCCCAGTGACAAGAATGGAGGACGTGATTAAATTTTAAAGAAAACATTTTAAAGAAAATATTTTATCTCCCAGTCGACATTGATGCCTCGGGGTGTCATGGTGTCCATTGTGAAGATCCAGAAAATTTCCTTTTGGTTAAGGATGCTCTGACGATCCCCACGTCTAACTTGGAGTGGAACGTGTTCTATCCCACTAAAAGTGAGATGATCTAACTTCCCTTGTGGACATTCCAAAAAGTGTCTTGCCACTGGGAACCTTTGGTCTTTGTTTTTTATACTTCTGATGTGTTCCATTATACGAAGTTTTAATGGACGTATTATTCTCCCTATGTAGCTCATCCCACAACCACATGTCAAGATATATATCACATAGTTGGTATTGCATGTGATAAAACTCCTCAATCTGATTTTGTTTTTGTTAATTTTTAATGCATTAGTTTAATAGACTTGGCGTGAATACAAACTTTACAAAAACCACACTTGAAGAAACCTGTCGGTGGAACAAAACCCCTAGTCTTTGTCTGAGGGTTTGTATATATACTGGGTGAAATATAGTTTGACAGGGTTTTGGCTTTTTTAAAAACAAATTTTGGTAATTCTTCAATGTATGGTTTTAGTTTAGTGTCTAAAGTCAGGATATTCCAGTGTCTAGCTACAATGGAGCGAAAGGAGTTAGCTTGTCGACTATGTTGTGTGACAAAGTATAATGGTGTTTGAGCTTTCCCACAATCTGTTTTTTTCTGTTTTTTCAACAAGTTTATACGTGGAGTATAAAAAGCATGCTCGAAGGCTTTCTGTAGGTCCAATTTGCAGTATCCCCTATTGCAGAATCTAGTGGCAAGTTTTTGTGATTGTTTCACAAATTGGCCTGTGTCTGAACAAATGCGTTTTAGCCTCAAAAATTGTGCTTTTGGTATGCCTTTGATTAGGGGGCGGGGGTGGCCACTATCCGCATTAAGAAATGTGTTCCTGGAATTCAACTTCCTAAAAATATCAGATTGAATACACTGATATGAGTCAATGTATAACAATAGATCCAAATATTCAATTTTTTGATGGTGGTAAGAAAAAGTAAAATGTAAATTGTAATCATTATTATTTAAATGGTCCACAAACTCTGTCAGGGACCTTGGCCGGCGTCACATGGTATTTAAGCCAGAGTGCGGAATTGGTTCCCACGATCTGATTGGCTGAAATACCATGTGATGCCGGCTTCATCACGTCATATAAAAAAAAAAAATTCAAGTCGGAACATGGTTTGAACAGCCAATCAGGTGGCTGTTAACCATTTTGAGGCTAAATGTGACGTCACAAGCCCTATTTAAGGCAGTGACGCCTCATTTGAGCCCAAGAAGACGACGAGACAACATCGGTTGGGATTTACCATGTGTTTTTTTGGATTGACAGATGAAGATAGAAGATAAAGAAGATCAAGAAATGGTGACAGAAGATAGAAGAAGGTGATTAAAGAAAGAAAAAAGAAGATTTGAGTACCTGATCCGGATCTTCATGGCAGCTGGCATCGGATGCTGTTGGAGGCCTTCAAGGTACGTGACCTTCCTGTTACCCGGGAGTCGGAAGGGCCACCGCTTCTAATGGTAAGTAATATATTGAATGTTTGTAAATGTCTCTTTTTACAGGTTTGTTCATTGGATGTGTTTTTTGATTTTTTGGGGGAGGCACATTGACTGATAATATATTAATCTGTACCACGTTAGGGTTGACAATATTTGGGGGGCATATGTGGCTTGGTATTGCTGTTGGTTTTTTTAATGTCAGTTTCTTATGTGGATGTGATTGTTTGTTTTTTTCCTGCTTAATGTAATAAAATGTTTGCGATTGGTGTTCGTTTGTAGTTAATGTTGTATTATGTTACCTAATGCGTTTTATGGTTATTTCAGATATTGTTTGAATGTATTTCTTTGTCTTTTAATGTTTACATTCATTAATGTTGTAGTAATTCATTGGTTTGATTGGTTAGTGTTACTATTTATTTTGAGTTGGTTTAGGAATTAATTGGTTTAATTGGTTAATGGTTTAATTAATTCATTGTTGATGTTGTTACTGCTTGTATTCATTGGATTAGCTGGCTACTGTTTTTATTTACTTTATCTAGGTATGCTAATGCTGTGTTTAATAATGGGCAAATAATCTATTATCCATATCTGGATAATAGTAATTTTGCACATTATTGTACTGTAGTGTTAGGCGGGATAGGGGGGATGGGGTGGGGGGGTCGTGGTATTGATGTTTGTTAATTATCGTTTTAATATACATGTGTTCATAGTGTAGATGTGCAGGGGGGTCTCCCGAGCTGAAAACCGCATTGGTTTCAGGTCTGAGGACCCCTACTTCAGGAGATACAGCCCGTTATGGGGTGCCGGTACCCCGCACTTTCAAGCGTCCGCGTCACGTGGACTGGGACTTGAAATTCTCGCAGGGGATACCGGCACCCCATAACGGGGCTGTATCTCCTGAAGTAGGGGGTCCTCGGATCTGAAACCAATGCTGTTCAGCTCCGGAGACCCCTGCTCATATAAACTATTATTGAAAGTATTTTTTAGTGTACGATCGCCTGTAACAGCCTGTATGGAGATGCAGAATCTCCATGCAATGTCACAGGCGGCTTATTTTTTCTCTATCAGCTACGTATGGGAAGTTTCAGTGGCAGCAAGGGAAAAAACATTGCCGCACGATAAGCCTGTTTGGGCATGTCCGATAGAAAATGGCTGAGGGCCTTAGTGAAATCGCGCCGAAAGCACGGATATTAGTGCATAGCCTATATATAGATATATATATTATATATATTTCTATATATATAGTTATATAATTATATATATTATATATATATATATATATATAAGAAGTGGAAGGATTTGCTTCGGCTGAGTGGATCCCCAGTGGCGTAACACAGGAGCGAAGTCAGGAAACCAAGCAGGGGTCCGAGGCAGGCGGCAGGTAGCGAAGTCAGAACAAGCAGAGGTCGGCAGACGGAACTGGAACAGGATGATAGCAATAGCTAGCACAGCAGTAAACCAGGAACCTTGCAGAAGCTAAGGAACCAGTATAAACAGGCAAAGAGGAATAGAAAGGGATGTTTATATAGGCAGGCTGGGATGTGAGCACAGGTGCAGAGGTGTCAGGTATAGAGTCTGGGAAGTTCCTTAGTTTAGCAGCAGCACTCCCGGTGGGTCAATATAGGTACTGCAGGCTAGAACCAGACATTGAAGTGGCAGCAGTCCCGGTGGCCAAGCATGGGAACAGCAGTCTAGAGAATATGACATTACTCCCCTCCCCTCCCAAGAATTCTCCGGACGATCCTTGCTAGGCTGTCTGGATTCTCCATTGAAAAGCTTTGAACTAGTCGCGGAGCATGTACAAAATCTTTGGGTTCCAAGACCTTCCTCTGGCCATAGCCCCCCTAGTTTAACCAGGTTTGTAGTTTCCCCTCGGTGTAACCTGAATCCAAAATTCTCTCCACAATGAATTCCTCTTCGTTATCCACGAGGACGGGTTCAGGGGGGAGGAACTCCGTCCAAGGAACGGATTCGCACGGAAAGTTTTCAGCAGAGAAGATGAAACACGGGTTGTATTTGATGGTCTCGGAAGCTCTAATCTGAAGGACTGGATTTATTAGTGCTGAGATGCGAAATGGCCCAATGTATTTTTGGCCCAATTAATGGGTTGGAACCTTTAGACTAGATTTCTTGTAGAAAGCCAGACTTTATCAACCGACTTGAAATTCTGGGGAGGGGTCTGCGTGTTTTGTCTGCTGCTCTTTTGTACTTTACTTGAGTCTCACGAAGTGTCTCTTTGAGGGTCGCTCCTGGATGTCTCGCAGAGTCTCCAGTTTCTCTGTAACTGCCGGAATGGGGCCCGAAGATGGAAAACGAAGAATAAGGTGGGATGAAATCCATATTGAGAAAAAGGTCCTTCTGAGTCGAAGAATGATGAATTGTTGTAAGAAAACTCAGCTATGGTAGAAATCAATCCAGTCATCCTGAGATGACAACCAAACATCGTAAGTATGTTTCCAAAGTCTGATTGGTCCTTTCTGTCTGGCCATTTTGATGTGGATGATAGCCAGACATAAATTTAAACACTTCCTATAAGAACAGAAGGTCCTCCAAATTTTGAAATGAATTGTACCCTACCCTCTAATCAGATATGATCTCATCAGGCCCCGTGAAGCCAAACACCCTCTTCACAATCAACTTGGTTGTCTGGTCTGCAGAAGAAGATTCAGTGCTGCAATGAAGTGAGCCATCTTTGTAAGTCGATCCACCACTACCAGGATGGTATTATGTCCACTTGATCGGGGGGAGGGTGGCAAGGGGGGGGATAAAATGCATTGAAATGGCGACAGGGGGGAGTTTGGACCGAATGAGGGTGGGGAGGGTGCGGTGGGTGTGTTTAGCGGGCGATAAGAGATGAGGTGGTGGGCATGTGAGAAGGAGGGGCGTGGGGTGTGATGGAAGGGGATGGAGAATGGACTAAGAAGGGAGGAAGGGGTATACGGGGGGTAATTTGGGGTGGGGGGGGGAAAAATGAGAGGAGAGGAGGGGGAGTGAGGGAGGTGGGGGAGGGCAAAGAGGGGGGGAAAAACGGGGAGAGAGAATGGTGAGGGGGAGAAAAGTAGTAAGAGTGGGGGAGGTGGAAAAAGTAATAAAGGGAGGAGGGGAAAATTGGTGACGGGAAAAGGGGGGGGGATAAACTTTATAAAGCCCACTACCAGCCGTAATGCACATGGCTTTGTTGCTGCTCCTCGTTTATCGCACACTATGGGCACCCACCTCACTGCCAGTTTTACACTTACGTGCTTTTATCTGCAGACCGACTCTGTCCATGTTCCCTATATCACTTCAACACTCCAATGTAAATATGGGACAATACCGTTATCCCCAATGGAAAGAGCAATGATCTCTCTTTAAATACACGTATTACACTCACCAGCAACTGATACTAATAAAATCGGTGAACCCTAAGAGAACGTCGTCAGTGGAATTTATCTCACCAGGAATTCTATACCGAACCCCCTACCGCGTATTACCGAGGCTCCTTCCCCTAAAATGGGATGGAAACTTTTCTCCATTTAGAATAATGCAAGTTTTTGCATTGGCACACTGATTTTCACGAAGTAGCACCTGGAGACTCGCGATGGTGGATAGGAAAAAAAAAAAAAAAATGGAGTTGCATACCACAGTGTGTACACCAGAAAACACCCGGGTATCCCCTTCTACTATTACGTAGAGGTGTTTGCACCGGGGCACAAGGACCCGCCTACTAAACGTAAGGTTTGAACAGTGCTGGGCAGCCTTCAGTAACCACCGTGTTACTGTCTACGGTATTGTCATTTTAGTCCTATCATCACACAGTCAATGCACAGATGAGATGGGACACTCGATCTATAAAAGCACATCGGTTGTGTGGTGACTAGGATTTCTGGAGGGCCCCGCGACAAAATAGTACCTAATACAAAGAAGGACGATAAATCCTAGTGTAGGTCTAGTTATATGAAACAAGGACGGGTAGACAGCAAAATGAAACTGGGTGTGAAAACACAGGAATGGGGGGAAACAAAAGGGGTGGGTCGTGAGGGGGGGAGGAAAGATTCGTAGTGAAAGAGGACATTAAATTATACAGGGGAACACCGTCTAAGTAAGTAGTCTAAACGCGAGGATACCAACTAGGTGAAGAAGATAAGAACAGGCGATCCGCGAAGGGGACCATTATAGGGAATCCAGGGGGGAAACACCACTTGGGCACAAATGTAAGAACCGTCGTTTGCGTGGCTTACGGGGGTATGAGGCGGTAGTAATTATATAAGGGGAAGAAAAGAAGTGGAGGGGAAGATCCATATATGAGTAACGGAAGGGGGGGTGAAAAAAGGGGGGAAGAAAGAGGGTGGGCGGCTGCAAGCGCGTATTCAAAGGGTTGGGAAAACGGTTAGGGATGCGGGGAAGAGATAACGGGAGCAGGAAAGAATGAGGAGTTATGAGGATATAAAGCGCCACAGAAAGAAAAAAAAGGCAATATTCGTTGTGTGTGAGTGAGCCTAGTGAGGGGATATTGCTGGACGGTTTAAGGCAGTGGCTGTATAGGAGGGAGTATGAGATCATAGAAACAATACAGGGCTGGTAGAAGGGAATACAAAGTGGGACACGGGGAAAGTAGACAGAAGCCTTGGCATATTATCTATGCCATTCTTGGAGGGGGCCAGGGCGGGATAGGAAGAAATGGTGTGGACACATCGTGAACAATCTCTAGCAAAGAATAGAGACCCACGTGGGCCACCTTGTCAACGCAGCGAGGACAGTCTCTTATGCGGAGTAAGCTGGAACTGAATGTCATGGGGCGGTATTTGCACATGGGAAGGTGGGGATCCGTAAAGACATGTAATTTGGGGGGGGTTGATTGGCACACCCCAATCCCTATAAGTCTCCACTCAGGAGAATGCCCAGGCATTTTATCACACCCCGACATATACTTTGTTTCTCGAGTCAATACTTTTCGTTCATAAAAAAACAAAATGGGGGGGGGGGGGGACATGGAGTGGGGGGTAAGACAAGTTGTTGGTGTAATGGAACTAAAGACAAGGACACCAGGGGGATAAGGGAAGACGACTGAGGGTCACGTCGGAGGTATGTGTGGGGGGGGGGGAATGAGGGTAAACAGAACGAAAAAATTCTTTGATAGCACAAAGAATGGGGACGGGGAGCCAAAAACAATCGAGTAGGGAGGGAAAATCAGGTAATAGAACTGGTGGGGGCGAAACCACAGCGGGGGGGGAGGAAGGGAACAAGGTGGGGAGTCACACGATCAATAAGAGAACTTTGGTCCGGACTGAGGGGGTGAAGGGGAAAGAAAAGGAAAAAATCTGGATTTGGTGAGTTGGGAACTGTGAAAGGAGATAGGGGCTGAGATTGGACCAGTAACACGGTGAATAGATGCCTGATTTACAATGCAAATAAAAAAGTTATATTCAGGTAGAGGGGGGGAGGAGGGAGGGAAGAAAAGGGAGGGGGGAAAGAGGGGAAAGGAAGAGGGGGGAGAGAAAGGGACTGAAGTGCGCAAAGGAAGGAGAGGGGAGGAACATGCAACCGGGGTAGACGACGGTGGGTAGAAGATAAGTGGAACGGCGAGATGGTGGAAGTAAGTGAAGATAGAAATGTGCACAGAATCGCGGGGGTAGTTGTGGTGAGATATTTGGAAGTGGTAAGTTAGTAAGTCGATATAGAAAGGCAGGGAAAGTGGAAAGTGAGGGGACGCATAGGGGAAGAAATTTGTGGGGGATGGGTCAGAGGGGAAAGAGAATCAGAGGCGTCTGGATAAACAAATATGTGGTGCAGAAAACACCCCAGAAATCTCGTGAATGGTATCCTTATTTCGCTGGGTTCCGCTAGTGGGGAAAAAAAAGCATAGATCCAGGCAAGGATGCACACCAGACGACTAACAGTATAGAGATACATTGGGCCAATTGGTGGGGGTGAACATACTCAAACCCCGTAGCGATGGAATTGTAACGCGGATAAATGACAATTCATGTTTTTGTCGAATACGCATTTTTCGCTAACGTGGAATGTATAATTTAGGTACTGGGAAATATAAAACAGGAACGGCTCAAGGTACATATCGGGGCTGGACTTGGTCATGCGGGGGGGGTAGGTGTCTGATGTGTATGCAGTGAGGAAGGGGGGGCTAGGGAATGTCGATCCAGGTTAAGTGCCGGACGTGGGAAGACGAAGTTGGTGCCAATAGCTCTCGGAGGAGCAGAAAACATATGATTAGAAGGTAGACTTCAGAGGTAGGAATAGTAAAACAGGGGGAGCAAAAAAAAATTACCGCGGAACAAAAAAGTTCCGCAAGGCCTAACAACCCGGAATAATTCATAGGGGGTGGAGGGGGAGGAACATGAAGGGAAGATAGGCGCGCAAGAGTAAGAAGGGAGAGACACGGGGTTATCGTGGAGAGGGCTAGGTTATGGAATCCATTGGGTAATGCAACCAAAGGAGGGACCGGAAAAAAGGGGAAGTGAGGGAAGGGGGGGGGAGGAATGGCGAGAAGATGAGCGGTAGACAACGCAAAAAAATGGGGGGGTGGAGACAGTCAAGCGGGGGGGGCTCACTGAAGGGCTGATATCTAAGTTTGTGGGGTTGACAAACGAGATTGTTATGGCTGACCGAAAGTTCTTAGGGGTACGCAAATGGAGGGTTGCAAGGAAAGAGGGAAGGAAAAAGATAGGGCAAAATGACAGTGGTGCGGGGGAAACAAATGTGGGTACCTATTGCACTGGTGACATAAGGGGGCCCCGAGGGGGGATTAAGGTCAAGGTAGTAATGTATGAGGGAAGGGGATAAAGATCCTGATATGGGGAAGGGGGGTCAAATTCTGGGGCTTAGAGTGGAACCGTCTTTCTTCCTTTCCCACGCGAAATACAAGAACAGCGCAAGCGCCTGCGGAGAAGTAGACAGGGTCGGAAAAACCCTATTGAATAGGATTTCTCAACTGATGTAAAGTCATTGATGGGAGGGCGCTTCAAGTTAACCGGTACATGAGATGGAAAGAAATTCCTTCCAAAACCAGGAATAGCAAGAAACCACAGTATCATTCCAAATGGACAACACGTCATAAGATCAATGTATGGGGAAAGCGTTCGGGGGTTCGGATGGGGGTCTAATGGGGGGTGTATAGTGGGCCCCAGCACATGGGGCTAAAAACGGGGGCGAGACATGTAGGATGGGGGGTATCCGGCAGAAATTTTTTGAGACAAATTTAGTATTCCTACAACACTCTGGTATAGAGTTTTAGGTAGACAGGCTAGCTGACAGTGCTCCGAGGGAAACGTGAGTGTCTTGGTCTTCCAGTCGATTAGTGGGTTATGGATCATGAGCCATGGAATTCCCAGAATCACTGGAAACAAAAGGTGATGGAATGAGACCAAATGAAATCTCTTCTCCTGGTGATTGGGCTCCATGATTGTGTTAAGTTATTTTCATGGGTAACACAGGTCCAGAGCTCAAGGGAGAACCGTCAATGACTTCCATCCTTTCTGGCGATTCCTTGGCTACAAATGATACCGAATTGTTCTGGCGAATTCTATGTCCATAAAATTCCCTGCCGCCCCTGAGTCTACCATTACTGTGGTTGAAAAACGATGTGTTCCTTCCTCGATGATAATAGGAACCAGGAGGTGAGGGTGTAGCGAAGGAGGGTTATCTTTCCTTTGAGAAGCAGAAACAGTTTTTGAAATAGCGTGCAGCTGATTTCTCAGGTCTCTGGAAAGAAGACCGCCTGGACGTGTTTTGCAATCAGCGAGATAGTGCCTATCGTTTCCGCAATATAAACAGAGATTTCTGTTCGGCGTCTATTCCTTCCCCCCGGTTGAGATGGGTCCCCCAGTGTATTTACTTGCATCGGCTCTTCCTCAGTCTCCCTGGAACGTCTTGGGGTACTGACATTCTAAACCCGGGTTGCTGTGGCATGAACCCCTTTTCTGCAATCGTCTTTCCGTAAGCCTGCGATCAATTTGGATGCATAAACGGACAAAGTCCTGAAATCTCTCTGGGGTCTCCACCGGCTAGTTCGTCTTTAACTTGCTCCGAGAGACCCTGCCAAAATGATATTTCTCGCCGCGCCTATTCCACTCATCGTTAAACCCATCTGCGGAATTCAGCGGCGTACTCAGCTGCCGAGCGTCTTCCTTGACGAAGATTGTTCAGAGTTGCCTCAGCGGTTGCACTACGATTTGGGTTCATCAAAAATAAGACTCATGGATCGATGAACTCCTCCAGGTCCCTTAGTAGTGGGCTATCCTGTTCTATAACATAGGGGAGACCCAAGCAAGGGCCTCATCCTTGAGCAGGGTTATATCAGTCCAACCTGGGCTTCGTTGTATTATGATGGTAGGCTGAAGCTTGAACACATGTCTGCATTGATAAGAAATCCCGAAAAGATTGTTCTTTTCCTCCCAAATTTTTACGCGGAAGGGTTACACGGGGCGCGGTTTGCACACAGTCAGAGTCTTTTAACAGATGCGGTGATTAAAGCTGCACGTAGTTCACGGTTTTCAGCTTCTGCGGCGGCAGCTCGTTCCTCTGAGTGGAGGGCACATCCTTCCGCGCGGACGACACATTCTTCCCAGCGGGCATCACGTTCTACTCTGGTGGGCATCCTTTTTTCCGGAGGGTATCCTGTTCTTCCGTGACCAAGACGTTTGATAAGGTTTCTTTGTGTTCTTGGAAACCAACCATGATACGTTGTAAGTCCTGCAGTGTCCGAGCCTGGGCCGGTCTGTTCCGGCGGAATCCATGGTAGGGCCTGTTATTCTGTCAAGGATTGGACTTCGGCTGAAGTGGATCCCAGTGGCAGGAAACAGCAGGGAGCGAAGTCAGGAAACAAGCAGGGGTCCGAGGCAGGCGGCAGGTAGCGAAGTCAGGAACAAGCAGAGGTCGGCAACGAGAGAAACTGGAACAGGATGAAGCAATAGCTAGCACAGCAGTAAACACAGGAACCTTGCAGAAGCTAAGGAACCAGTATAAACAGGCAAAGAGGAACAGGAAAGGAGGTTTTATATAGGCAGGCTGGGAGGTGGAGCACAGGTGCAGAGTGTCAGGTATCAAGATCTGGAATGTTCCTTAGTTTAGCAGCAGCACTCCCGGTGGGCAAGTATAGGTACTGCAGGCTAGAACCAGACATTAGAGTGGCAGCAGTCCCGGTGGCCAAGCATGGAACAGCAAGCTAGAGAATATGACAGAGACAGAGAGAGATAGAGAGATAGATTGATAGATATAGAGAGATTCATTGATAGATATAGAGAGATACATTGATAGATATAGAGAGATAGATTGATAGATATAGAGAGATAGATTGATAGATATAGAGAGATAGATTGATAGATATAAGATGGATAAATATAGATATTAGATATATACTGTTGCGGCACACTTTATTCTAACAAATCACCGGTTTGTCCCTGGCTTGTTCCTGGAATGCGATGGTGTTCACCTGGAGCATGCCGCGTTCCCAGCCAGGGGTCATGTTTGGCTGACGCGCGGTTGATGTGTTAATTGATAATGGTTCAGGATTTAATAGGCTGCAATGCTTCGCGTGTCCGCCAGATGGCATAAATTCATGAATTGTAATGCAGTATATATTATATATATATATATATATATATATTATATTTATATATATATATATTGACAGAAAATATAGACAGCGCCCTCACACACTACACCTAATTGCTGCAGCACTGATAGATGTGGCAAGAATTTGCACCAGGCAAATATGCCCAATAAACAGTGGTGTGAAAATAACTAAATGTATTCTGGCAGGAAAAACTAAAAGTGACTATTAGATAAAAACACAAAAGCAAAAAAAAGTGTGCATAACATATAAAAAAAAATAAAAATAAAAAAAAGCAATAAAAGATATTTGCCAATTAATGTGGGTAAAAATGACACTGAGTGTCACTGGGACTTAACTAAAAAATGCAAATATAAAAAAAATGGGTCATGTGATAAGCAATGAAAAATTCAATACACGATTATGAACCCATAAATGCAGTGAATATTAAAAATACTTAAGTCCACATGTGTCCATGATAAGTTGATTTGCAAAAGGTCCAGGCTGCTTCTCTTGGGCTCACCGAACTCCCACAGTACCTATTAGAGAAAAAGAGAAAGAAGCGCCCGAGATCCTTGTGTAAATCAGATGAACAAAGTTTTAATATATCTCATGGACAAGACAAATGCACACTTACAATTTGTCTGATAAAAATAAAGCAGTTATGGGACCTGCCATGCACCAACTGAGACTCCTCGGTCTCTTCTTTGTGTGTGAGTGTCAGTATTGGCTCCAAAAAGGATGTTGCTGTCAGCTGCTGTCTCCAGGGGAGTAATCCTTAGTGTTTGTAGGGGAGTAATCCTTAGTGGGGATGAAATCCGCAGAGTCGGAAGAAACGCGTAGGGATATCTGGCAGTGAGCCTACAGTGACAGGGCAGCTCCCAGCACCAGCGTGAGGAGGCAAGGACTTGCCTGAAGATTGTTTTCCGTTTCAAGTGTGAGAAGAAGGCTAATGGCGGCTGCATGTGGAGATTGAGTGCTCACAAACACTAGATTACTCCCCTGGAGACACAGCTGACAGCAACATCCTTTTTGGAGCCAATACTGACACTCAACACAAAGAAGAGAACGAGGAGTCCTCAGTTGGTGCATGGGCAGGTCCCATAACATGCTTTATTTTATCAGAAATGTAAGTGTGCATTTGTCTTGTCCATGAGATATTAAAACTTTGTTCATCTGATTTTACACAAGGATCGGGCGCTTCTTTCTCTTTTTCTTAATATATATTTATTATATTATAATATATATTATATATATATATAAATATATACTGTATACAACAACCCCTGTAACCCCTAACATACAGTACTGTACACATACAGTACTGTATATGCACATCAATGATACTATAGGCCGCGGGGGCGAGATGTGTTGGCAGCAGAGAGAGAACCGCTGCTCTCTCTGCGCAAACATCGGCACATTGAAAAGTATTTAAAATACATTTTTATTCATAGTGTAGATGTGCAGGGGGTCTCCGGAGCTGAACCGCGTTGGTTTCAGGTCCGGGGACCCCCTGCTTTCCGAGATACAGGCCATTACAGTAAAACTTTTCTTTTTGTTTTTCCTCAGAAAAGAAAGTGGCTAATGGAGGGATTTCGGTGGATAATATCGCTTTGTGTAACAATGCCTGCACATTGCTGAATCGGATTTAAAAAAACACGTACCGTAGTCTACAGTTTAGTGGCCATTGTTATTGATTAGGATAGAATTCTGTACCTGAAACAGTATGCTGATGTTTTCCGGCCGCACAGTATACAATACTTTTTTATAAACAGTATACTGTGTAATAAACCCGAAAAAATAAAAACTATGCATTTAGTCTACATGTATCACAGTACTGTACACAGATTATGTGTCTTCTACAGTATACAGTGCCAGTACATCCAGTACAGTACAGTACAGTATGTGTCTACTATTTTTTTTAATACTCATACTGAGCATGCCTACAGTATACAGTGCAGTATGCCTCGACATTCTAGAAACACTGTATTTTGTTACAGTAGCAAAGGAGCCAATGGAACAATGTAAAAAAATCAACATGTTCTTTTATTGTTGGAGTGAGTACAAAAACATTTATTTACAAATACTGTACAATGTAGAAACATTTTAAGTGCACAGCAATTCAAAACATCAACAGGTGTATGGTTTATTCCTACAGTAGTGAAAACATTTATGTATAGAAAGTAAAAACATTTACAGTCAGTCAGTATGGTTTACAGTCACATGTTTTAAAAACAAATTCTTTATTCATAAAATATACAAAACGCAACATCTCCTTTATTAAAGTCAAAACATATACAGTGGGATTGTGTGCAAAACAGTCTGCACCAGTACAGTCCTCGTGGGCAGCAGACAGGCCCGGTTTTCAGGACAACCTTGAAAACCGTGCCTGTTTGCGGCCCTCAGGGACTGGAATTGTGCATGTCCTGTGTGTGTGGACAGCAAGTTAAAACATTTCTGTATAAATACAAGTTAAAAAAACACACAACAACATCTCCTTTATATAAGTACAGCAGGTCAAAACATGTACAATACAGTTCAGCACAACAGTATGGTCTTGTGATTAAAAAAATTCTTTATTCATAAAATACAGTATACAAAATGCAACATCTCCTTTATTAAAGAAACATACAGTATACAGTACAGTGGGATGGTGTGCAAAACAGTCAGTCAGGCCTGCACCAGTACAGTCCTCGAGGGCAGCAGACAGGCCCGGTTTTCAGGACAACCTTGAAAACCGTGCCTGTTTGCGGCCCTCAGGGACTGGAATTGTGCAGGTCCTGTGTGTGTGTGTACAGCAAGTTAAAGCAGTAAGTTAAATACAGTACAGCAGGTCAAAACATCTCCTTTATTTAAGTACAGCAGGTCAAAACATGTACAGCACAGTTCAGCACAACAGTATGGTCTTACAGTTCCCGTGATTAAACCATAAAGTCCAAAACATTGTCCGTCTATGGCCAATTCCTTGCATGGAACGCCTTTCATTACAGGATCTTTAATTGTATAAAAGCGCCGCATTTCATCCAGAATGTTCTTTCTTAAATTGGCAGGAAGCGCCTTTTTTATGCGATTTCCGTCGTAGTTCACTCTGAAGGCCCAGTCGCAGTACCAGTAGGGAACATGGTGCTTAAAAAGTAACAAGGCATACTTGTGGGGTGCACCAGCACTCATCACCCTATACTTCTCCCTGAGCACCGGTGGCAGATCACACAGGGTGATGTCGGGCACCGTATCGATACTAGCGAATGTAGGTCTTCTGCGAGCGGGTGTGCTTGAGGCGACGGGCGATGGTAGGTTGTCTGGGAGGAAGCTTTCCTCCGGTCTTGGTCACCGTGTTGTCTCGTGGTGTGGTCTTGATGGGGTTGTCATGTCCTCCTCAACGGCATACATGTACACTACATCTTCTGGTGGAGGGGGTGTGCTTGGTGATTGAAGGGGGTCGATGCTCACATTCATCACATCCATGTCACCCCCTGCTCCGGCGTCAGGGAAACAGGGGCATTAACACCGGGCAAATGATGTATACCCGCTATGTCAGCCTCTATCTTCTCCATCCGTCGATCCATCCGTT
Source organism: Ascaphus truei (assembly GCA_036426205.1). NCBI lineage: Eukaryota > Metazoa > Chordata > Amphibia > Anura > Ascaphidae > Ascaphus > Ascaphus truei. The sequence goes on from WSYH01001642.1 coordinate 62,385, forward strand.
GATCCATATCTAGCATCCGTTGATCCATATGTATCATCCGTTGCTCCACATTTAACATGGTCTCCAGAAGCAAATCTATCTTTGCTAGCACAGTAGAGTTCCCGGGGAGATCCACACTTATCCCATTCAGCATCAGGTCTAACGAGCTGCTTCTTGTGCATGGCGTGTGGACATCTGGGTGGATAGGTGTAACGGAGGATGAGATGGGGGTTCCATGGAGAGAAGCGGCAGCGACGTCGAAGAAGGGTGGAGGAGGTGACCTGTGGATATCCGGTAGAGGAGAAGCAGCAGCGTCGTCGAAGAGGGATGGAGAAAGTGACCTTTGGGTTTCCGGGCGAGAAGCAGAGTCGTCTAAGAGCAAAGGAGAAAGTAACCCGTGGATTTCAGAGGCGGCAGCGTCGTCGGATAGAACCGGAGAAGATGGCCTGTGGGTTTCTGGGAGGGCGGCGGCAGCGTCGAGGACGAAGGGTGGAGAAGACGGGCTGAAGATTTCCGGGACAGCGGCGGCAGAGTCGTCGAAGCGTATGTGAGGAAGTGGTCTGCGGATTCGAAGGGTTGGCTGCCAATCGTTTTGCGTCGAGAGTACATATATATATATTATACATTACAGTATATATTATTAAATAATATTCTTAGAAATGTGCATTATTCATGTTTCCCCATGTTTTACAAATGTTTTCTAAATGTTTATCCAATTTCAATCTGCCAAAAGAACTTAATAAAGACTGCATTATGTATTATTCATGATTATTTTTATATTTGTATTTTTTAGTTCCTGATAAAATAAAATAAATATTTATTCACATTCCTGCTAATCATAATCATTGACAACAACCACAACCCCCCCCCCCCCCCACACCTCTACAGTACACCAATGAATAAGAATGAATGACAAAACAACATGAATTAGTTAATGTTTTTTTTAACTCTCAATTCTCACAATGCTGTGCAAATCGGATTTACATTTCAAAATCGAGAAGGGATTTTCCAAAGCGTTACCCAGAAGAATGGTCGTTGCCGTTGCCGAGATCAGGGGTAGGAGACGTATGGAGGGATCGAGATGAGTGCCGTGGTCGAAGGGAGCCAGAAGGTACGTAAACAGGAACAATCCGAAGTCGAGAGCCAAAGGGGGTAGTCTGCCAAGCCGCGTCAAAACCGAGAGAAACAAAGAACAAGCACTGTGAAACACCCATACAAAAACTATGACGAGCAAGGAAGCACAGAACAGAGAGGGTATATAAAGCTGGAACAGCCAACCAGGAGAGGGGGCGTGCCTGGAGGAGCCCAGGGAGCTTCAGTGCATTGGATGCTGTTCTTAGAACCCAGGTGACACTCAGCAAGAGCCAGATTGTAACCGTGCGATGTTTGGGGGCGGAGCCTGAGTGGGGATAAGTTCAAGGGCTTTTGTGTGTGTACTGTAAGTCCGACGTGTGCATGAGAGGAAGCAACGTGGGGTGCGCACGTGCGTGCGGGGCGGCGATTCTACGCCGATGGCTGCGGCGCAGAGCATGGAGGAAGAACCTTGTGGAGCGTCCCACCATGCCGAGGGGTAAGTGATGAAGCTGAAGGGGGCTTGCGTGGTTGTAGTGGAAGGGTCTGAGCAGTGTAAGGAGAGAGCCGTGAGCTCTGCCTGAGGCACTGTGTGCTCACATTCCTAACAGTACCCCTCTCTTCAGGATCGGACTCAGGACGATCCAAGAACGGCTTGTCCGGAAATTTCCTCCTAAAAGTCTTCAGGAGGCTGGGCGCATGGATGTCTTTGAGCGGAACCCAAGACCTCTCCTCGGGTCCGAAACCCCTCCAGTGGACCAAAAACTGAATCTGCCCCCTGGAGATGCGGGAGTCCAGTAAGGCTTGTACCTCGTATTCCTCGTTATTGAGAACCGTGACTGGATCTGGCTTGCTGGTCTGTTTAGAAAAGAAACGATTGGCAATGTGGGGTTTTAATAGCGAGGCATGAAAAACGTCTGGGATCCTCATGGAGGGTGGTAGTTTAAGGCGAAACGCCACTGGGTTAATCTGCTCCATGACAGGAAAGGGTCCCCAAAACCTAGGAGCCAGTTTAGGGGAAGGGACTCTCAAGCGGATGTTTCTTGATGAGAGCCATACTAAATCCCCTGGCTTGTAGTTGGGTGCCGGCCGACGGTGGCGATTGGCCTGAAGTCTAGCAGTATCGGCGGCCTTGTGGAGAGACTTTTGTACCTTGGACCAAATGTCTTTGAGAGTGGAAATCCATTCGTCTACCGCCGGTACCCCAGAAGCCAGATTGGAAATGGGTAGGCAGGGAGGGTGAACCCTATAATTGACAAAAAATGGAGATTCTCGGGTGGATTCACTTCGGGCCGAATTGACCGCGTACTCTGCCCACGGGAGGAGTTGGGACCAATCGTCCTGGGAATCGGAGATGAAACATCTGAGGTATTTCTCCAGCGACTGGTTAGTTCTCTCTGTCTGTCCATTGGAGTGGGGGTGGTATGCAGAGGAGAAGGAAGAGACAATTCCCAGTCTTTAAGTGAAGGTCCTCCAGAACTTGGAGACGAACTGGGATCCTCTGTCAGAGACAATGGAAGACGGAATGCCATGGATCCTAAAGATATGCTCGGAGAAAATGGCTGCTAGAGCGGGAGAGGTGGGCAGTCCCTTGAGTTGAATGAAGTGGGCCATCTTCGAAAACCTATCTACGACAACTAAAATGGTGTTGAAGCCCCTAGACCTAGGGAGGTTGACTATGAAATCCATGTAGATATGGGGCCATGGACGAGCAGGCACTGGCAATGGCAGGAGAAGTCCCTGAGGAATCTGTGGAAGTGTCTTGTTCTGGGCGCATACAGGACAGGCGCGAGTGTATTCCGCAATGTCTTTTGACATACTGGGCCACCATAAGTTCCGACGAATTAAGTCTAACGGCCTTCTGAAGCCCGGGTGACCTGCGGGTTTAGAAGAGTGTCCCCAATCTAGGACCTCTGGAATGAATCTGGGCGAGACGAAGAGCCTGTTAGAGGGGATTGCCGTGTTTGAAGGGATCTGTTGCTGGTCCCTTTTGATCTTGTCTAGCGATTTGAAGGTGGAAGTAGCCAAAATTCTTTCGGGAGCTAGGATAGGTTCCAAAGTTGCCTCAGGCCTCTCTTCCGAGGAGTATTGTCTGGACAACGCATCTGCCTTCACATTCTTCGTTCCCGGGATATAGGATAGGTGATAGTTGAAGCGAGAAAAAAAGAGTGCCCAGCAAGCTTGTCGAGTACCGAGGCGACGTGCTCCTTCGATATAAAGTAAATTTTTGTGGTCTGTTAAAATAGAAAATGGCTCCCTTGACCCTTCCAACAGATGTCTCCACTCTTGTAGTGCCATTTTAACGGCCAATAACTCTCTGTTGCCAACATCGTAATTCCTCTCAGCGGAGGAGAATTTCTTGGAGAAATACGCACAAGGGTGAAGTTTATCCCGGGGCGAGTACCTCTGATAGTACAGCCCCTGCACCGCAGTCCGATGCATCAACTTCTATTACAAAGGGAAGATCCGTGTTGGGGTGGCGCAGGATCGGTGCCATGACGAATGCCTCTTTAAGGGCCTGGAAGGCGGAGATAGCTTCGGCGGACCAGACAGAAGGGCCAGCCCCTTTCCTAGTCAACGCCGTGATGGGGGCCACTAGAGTGGAGAAATTGCGAATGAACTTCCGATAGTAGTTCGCAAATCCTAAAAAGTGCTGGATAGCCTTGAGAGTTTCTGGCCTGGGCCATTCCGTAACTGCCTGGAGTTTACCTGGATCCATTAAAAAGCCTTCATCCAAAATAATGTAGCCCAGAAATTGGGTAGAGCGTTGATGGAAGGTACACTTCTCTAGTTTGGCGTACAGGTGATGTTTGAGTAGACGTGAGAGGACGTACGAGGTGTGACGAATGTGATCCTGGAGATTCTTGGAGAAGATCAAAATGTCATCTAAATAGACAATAACAAAGATGTTGAGCACCTCCCGAAATACGTCATTAATAAAGTCCTGAAAGACAGCCGGGGCGTTACATAAACCAAAAGGCATGACGAGGTACTCATAATGCCCACAGCGGGTGTTGAAAGCCGTCTTCCACTCGTCACCCTGCCTGATGCGGACCAAGTTGTAAGCCCCACGGAGATCCAATTTGGAAAATATCTTAGCCCCACGCAGTTTATCGAAGAGTTCCGTGATCAAGGGGAGAGGATAGCGGTTCTTGATGGTGATACCGTTCAAGCCCCGGTAATCAATACATGGCCTCAGAGTACCATCCTTTTTCTTCACGAAGAAGAACCCTGCTCCCGCCGGGAACTGGAGGGCCGTATGAATCCTTTCTCAAGATTCTCCTTTATGTAGCCTTCCATGGCTTGAGACTCAGGTATCGACAATGGGTAAGTCTTGGACTTGGGCAAGGTGTATCCTGGGACCAAATCGATGGGGCAATCATAGGACCGATGAGGAGGCAATTGTTCTGAGCGGACCTTGTTAAAGACCTCGCGGAAAGGGTGGTACACAGGGGGAAGAATGGAGTCCTGAGTCATTGTGTTAGCCAAGAGTTTGGGAGACTTCCCTGACCTCGGTTTCCAGGTGATGGGGGTAGGTGAGACCCAGTCAATTGGAGGGTTGTTCTTCTGCAACCAAGGTAGGCCAAGGATTACCGGCGTACCTGGGGCGTGGATGGCGTCAAGGACCAAAGTCTCGTTGTGGGAGTAGGTAGATAGGAGGAGAGGTACGGTTTGTAGCGAGATAACGGCTGGAGACAGCGAACGACCGTCAATCCCAACCAAGGCAATAGGTTGGGCCTTCTTCACCAAAGGTATCCGGTTCTGTTTGGCGAAATGAGGTCTACAAAGTTTCCTCCAGCACCGGAGTCGATAAAGGCAGCAGTAGATGTGCGGAACTCAGCGCCTGCGAGAGAAATAGGAATCGTAAGTTTCTTAGGCAGTGCCTCCTTGGGGAGGGGATGAGAAGAGATAACACCCAGGGAGAGCCCCTCCATACTCACTGAGTGTTCCCATTTCCCGGACGCAAAGGGCATGCACGGACCAGATGTTCAGGGGATCCACAGTAGAAACAGAGTCCGCCGGCGTAGCGGTGTTGTCGTAGTGGATTCCGTATCTGTTGCACCCCTAATTGCATTGGCTCAGGAGGCTCCAGTGCCAGCTGCTGCGAATGAGGCGGTCTAGGAACCAGAGGAGAGTTGGGGAAGGGTGCTTGGAAGGTTAGTGGCCGGGCATGCTGACGCTCCGAGCGTCGTACCTGGATGCGTTGATCAATGAGTACGGCCAAGTCGATGAGCGCCTCCAATTGGTCTGGCCTGGGTTGCCAAGCAAGCTCGTCCTTGATGGACTCCGAGAGACCTTGCCAGAAGACGGAGACGAGCGGCTCTTGTCCCCAGTTCGTCTCGGCGGCAGCGTGCAAAATTCCACCGCATACTGTGTCACCGATCTTCGCCCCTGAGTTATCTGGAGGAGGGAAACAGACGCCATCTCCCGGCGTGCAGGGGAATCAAAGACTTGTCGGAACTCACCCTTGAAGGCTAGGTAGTCTTGTGTCAGGTCCGGGCGCAAATCCCAGACTGGCGAGGCCCATGCCAGCGTGCTGCCCGTCAGTAGGTTGTACACGTAGGCTACCTTCTTCCGGCCGGTGTCGTACTGAAGGGGTGCCATTTCAAATTGAACCTCGCACTGGTTAAGGAAACCTCTGCACTCCTGCGGGTTGCCAGCGTACGGCTTGGGAGGCGGTATTTTCACGTCCTGACTGCTGGGTCTGACTGGTTCTGCAGCCTGTAGAGGAGAAAGAGGAACAGGTGCTTCCGGTACCAGAGCTGAAAGTTTGGCCATTTGGCGTGTCAGGGCCACAATCTGATCGGCCATGGCCTGGTTTTGCTGTATCAGTGTAGAGATTGCTTGCCTCAGTTCGGTCTGGTCTGCGTCTTGTGGGCTCGTCATAATGTTACGCCGGAGTAGCCCGCAGACCAGACCTGTCCCTAGAACTGAGGTGGCAGGTATGAATACACACACCGACAGAGCGAGGGACGTGTCCGGGTTGTGGTATTAGATGGTGCCAGGCCAGATGGGGTGTATTGCGTGAATACTTGCCGGTACCGTTTTCCCAGAAGAATTGCCGTTGCCGAGATCAGGGGTAGGAGATGTATGGAGGGATCGAGATGAGTGCCGTGGTCGAAGGGAGCCAGAAGGTACGTAAACAGGAACAATCCGAAGTCGAGAGCCAAAGGGGGTAGTCTGCCAAGCCGCGTCAAAACCGAGAGAAACAAAGAACAAGCACTGTGAAACACCCAAACAAAAACTATGACGAGCAAGGAAGCACAGAACAGAGAGGGTTTATAAAGCTGGAACAGCCAACCAGGAGAGGAGGCGTGCCTGGAGGAGCCCAGGGAGCTTCAGTGCATTGGATGCTGTTCTTAGAACCCAGGTGACACTCAGCAAGAGCCAGATTGTAACCGTGCGGTGTTTGGGGGCGGAGCCTGAGTGGGGAAAAGTTCAAGGGCTTTTGTGTGTGCACTGTAAGTCCGACGTGTGCATGAGAGGAAGCAACGTGGGGTGCGCACGTGCGTGCGGGGCGGCGATTCCGCGCTGACGGCTGCGGCGCAGAGCGTGGAGGAAGAACCTCGTGGAACGTCCCACCATGCCGAGGGGTATGTGATGAAGCTGAAGGGGGCTTGCGTGGTTGTAGTGGAAGGGTCTGAGCAGTGTAAGGAGAGAGCCGTGAGCTCCGCCTGAGGCACTGTGTGCTCACATTCCTAACAGGCACCAAGGGTAACTAATGCATAAGTATATTTATAACACTTTAAAAAAAAATTAGATCCAAAAATGTACTGTACATCTACAGTACTGTATCTAATATTTTTGTTATTTCTGTATATTTATATTACAACAGTATATATATTTTGTATATTTATATTACAACAGTATACTGTACTGTATATATTTTGTATATTTATATTTATATTACAACAGTATATATATTTTGTATATTCATTTTTATATTACAACAGTATATATATTTTGTATATTTATATTTATATTTATATTACAACAGTATATATATTTTGTATATTTATATTACAACAGTATATATATTTTGTATATTTATATTATTTCAACAGTTTTATATCGCTGCATATTAATAGAACAATATATTGTATCCTGTGTTGATCTACTGTCTCTAATATTTTTACTTACCGGAATGTTTTTCTTTACATTGTAGGGAGACAACTCTTCTGGTGGACAAAACAAGTGAGGGGAATGATGAGAAGAGTGCATTAAGGGTCAAATATACTCTGCCGGAAAATCATAATCTCACTGTATCCGAGACCAGCATAAAGAAGATGAGACGCAGCATTGGATGGAAATATGGACGTGTGAGGTTAGTACTGGACAGTACAGGAGGTAAAAGTGTTGTTTAGGAAACTGTACTGTACCGCTAAAATTATTTATTCCTTGTCATTACATAGTGTACCCCATGATAAGGGACGCAAACAAACTCAAAACAGTGGTCCAGGCCCAGGCATGGATCGACAGTGGGGAAACTTTCCAGGATTACATCTTCACTGACGAGTCTACTGTGTCGTTGGAGAGATTTGCAAGCTTTGCATTCCACAAAAAAGGCCGCATATCTTTGAATCCGCGGCCAAAACAACCCGTGAAGCTGCATGTGTGGGGTGCCATCTCTAGGCGTGGACCAGGATGCATTGTAATCTTTGAAGGTAAAATATATGAAATATAATGTAGCCTTATGCACTGTACTTTACTAGTGTAGCCTTACTGTATGCACTGTACTGTACTATTGTGCAGTTTTTTTGAGCACTTTTCTTTTCTTGCTATAGGAATCATGAATAAAGCTTTCTTCCAAGACAACATTCTCCCTGAGATAGTGCAATACATCACACGCGAGTTCCCGTATGGTCACCGCTTATACCAGGACAACGATCCGAAGCACACCGCGTCAACAGCGCATATCCTTGAGCGCGGTATCAACTGGGTGAAGATGCCAGCGGAGTAAGTGCAGTAACCGTGTCTCATTTTTTCCCCACTGTTTTTACTGTGTACTGTACTGTATCTCTTAAACTAATTGTCCTTTTTTCCAATGACAGATCGCCAGACTTCAATCCGATCGAAATGGTCTGGCATCAGCTGAAGGACCATATCTGGAAAGTGGCGAAACCCTCCAAAAAGGACGAGTTTTTGAAAGGCATAATGAGTTTTTGGAACGATGTATTCACCGTGGAAAGCTGCAATAAATATATAGACCATATTGCCACTATGTTGCCCATTGTGATTGCCCGTAATGGGCAAGCATCAGGAAAGTAGTACTGTGCTGTAGTATTGTAAGTACAGTATGATACAGGTAAGTATGGCACAGATTTTTTCTTTCCCAATAGTCAGAGTATACAGTAGTTACAGTTTTTTTCTTTACAGAGAGAGCAGCACCAGGTTACAGTACATAGTATTTTACAGTAGTCAGAGTATACAGTAGTTCCAGTATAGACTAGTTTGACAGTACTACAGTAACTGTCTACTAACTGCTCAATTTTTTTCTTTCCAGAGAAAGCAGCACCAGCCATGTACAGTAGTACTACACATCACACAATGCCATAATACAGTACACACATAACTGCACTATTTTTTTGGTTTCTTGTTGTTTCAGGAAAAAAGGGTGGCCTGGGGGGAGGTGGGGTGTTGTGTCCAGTCTAATCTGTTTGTACAGTAAATTGTACAGTATATAAACAGCAGTAATGATGTACACAAAACCTTTCCTCTCTCAATGAACTACTGTACTGTACACAGAATGAGGAACAAGATAAAGACAGAAAAAATAATATTACTATATACTGCTGCGGCACAGTTTATTCGAGCATTTGCCCGTTCTGTGCCGCAGCAGTAGCCTGGCGCGCGCCCGAGTGTGACGGGCGCGCGCCGAAGCAGCGGAAGAGCGCCCTCCGATCGGGGCGCTCTCCCTACCGCTGCCGGGTCCGCCGGGTCCCCCGGAACCCCCTGCCGCTGTCCCGCGATCGCGGGACACCAGGGCTCCCTCGGGGAGCCCCTGGACACGCGTGCAGGGGGCGCACGCTCCCGATGACGCGTGACCGCGCGTCTATGACGCGCGGCACGCCGAGGGGCGGCCACTAGCAAGCCGGGAATATTTTTAATTACCGGATTGATTTTCTTTACATTGTAGGGAGACAATTATTCTGATGGACAAAATAAGTGAGGAGAATGATGAGAAGAGTGCATTAAGGGTCAAATACACTCTGCAGGAAAATCACAATCTCACAGTATCCGAGACCAGCATAAAGAAGATGAGACGCAGCATTGGATGGAAATATGGACGTGTGAGGTTAGTACTGGACAGTACAGGAGGTAAAGGTGTTGTTTAGGAAACTGTACTGTACCGCTAAAATTATTTATTCCTTGTCATTACAGAGCGTACCCCATGATAAGGGACGCAAACAAAATCAAAAGAGGGGTCCCGGCCCAGGCATGAATCAACAGTGGGGAAACTTTCCAGGATTGCATATTCACTGACGAGTCTACTGTGTCTCTGGAGAGATTTGCAAGCTTTGCATTCCACAAAAAAGGCCACATATCTTTGAAGCCGCGACCAAAACACCCCGTGAAGCTGCATGTGTGGGGTACCATCTCTAGGCGTGGACCAGGATGCATTGTCATCTTTGAAGGTAAAATATATGAAATATAATGTAGCCTTATGCACTTTATTTTACTAGTGTAGCCTTACTGTATGCACTGTACTGTACTATTGTGCAGTTTTTTGAGCACTTTTCTTTTCTTGCTATAGGAATCATGAATAAAGCTTTCTTCCAAGACAACATTGTCCCTGAGATAGTGCAATACATCACACGCGAGTACCCGAATGGTCACCGCTTCTATCAGGACAACGATCCGAAGCACACCGCGTCAACAGCGCATATCCTTGAGCGCAGAATCAACTGGGTGAAGACGCCAGCGGAGTAAGTGCGGTAACCGTGTCTCATTTTTTTCCCACTGTTTTTACTGTGTACTTTATCTCTTAAACTAATTGTCCTTTTTTTCCAATGACAGATCGCCAGACTTCAATCCGATCGAAATGGTCTGGCATCAGCTGAAGGACCATATCCGCAAAGTGGCGAAACCCTCCAAAAAGGACGAGTTGTTGAAAGGCATAATGAGTTTTTGGAACGATGTACTCACCGTGGAACGCTGCAATAAATATATAGATCATATTGACACTGTGTTGCCCATTGTGATCGCGCGTAATGGACAAGCATCAGGAAAGTAGTACTGTGCTGTAGTATTGTAAGTACAGTATGATACAGGTAAGTATGGCACAGATTTTTTCTTTTCCAATAGTCAGAGTATACAGTAGTTACAGTTTTTTCTTTACAGAGAGAGCAGCACAGGCCATCAGGTTACAGTACATAGTATTTAACAGTAGTCAGAATATACAGTAGTTCCAGTACACAGTAGACTAGTTTGACAGTACTACAGTAACTGCCTTCTAACTGCTCAATTTTTTTCTTTCCAGAGAAAGCAGCACCAGCCATGTACAGTAGTACTATACAACACACAATGCCATAATACAGTACGCACATAACTGCACTCATTTTTTGTTTTCTTTTTGTTTCAGGAAAAAAGGGTGGCCTGGGGGGAGGTGGGGTGTTGTGTCCAGTCTAATCTATTTGTACAGTCAAATGTACAGTATATAAACAGCAGCAATGATGTACACAAAAACTCTCCTCTCTCAATGAACTACTGTACTGTACACAGAATGAGGAACAAGATAAAGACGGAAAAAACAATATTACTACATATATATATATATATATATATATATATATATATATATATATATATAATACATTACAGTATATATTATTAAATAATATTCTTATAAATGTGCATTATTTATGTTTCCCCATGTTTTACAAATGTTTTCTAAATGTTTATCCAATTTCAATCTGCCAGAAGAACTTAATAAAGACTGCATTATGTATTATTCATGATTATTTTTATATTTGTATTTTTTGGTACCTGATAAAATAAAATAAATATTTATTCACATTCCTGCTAATCATAATCATTGACAACAACCACAAACCCCCCCACCCCTACAGTACACCAATGAATAAGAATGAATGACAAAACAACATGAATCAGTTAATGGTTTTTTTAACTCTCAATTCTCACAATGCTGTGCAAATCAGATTTACATTTCAAAATCAAGAAGGGATTTTCCAAAGCGTTACCATAAACAAAGCCTCAAAGGGTTGGGGGGGGGTGGGGTAAGTCATGTGCAGTAATCCGCTAGCTCCCATCTCAAAGAGGATTACACGCAGGCGCACTGAGGCTTTGTAGCTTGGCTATGGACGGATTAAGAACACAATGGCAATATTCAGAAAATTAACGACTCTGTGGAGAGAGGGGGTTGGGTGACTCATGCGCAGTAAGCAGCAAGCTCCCATCTCTAAAAGGATTAGAGTACACGCAGGCGCAGTGAGGCGATTGACGCTCGGCTAGGGACGGATTAAAAACATGGTGACTTACTAACTTCAGAAAATTAATGACTCTGTGGAGGTGTCTGTCGATAAGAGTTTGTGTGTGCATGGGGAGGGATGAAGGATTAGTTGTGCAGCAGTTCAAAGAAATAAAATACTGTAGAGTATAGTAATTTCAAAAGGCAGTTCATCATAATACTGTAATTTAATCCCTACACCCCCCAAATACAGTACATAAAAAGCACACAAATCAACCATGTGCAGGCAAACGCACAGATTTAATATCGTAATATCAAGATTGTTTTTGCAGGCTTTTGGATAAAATAACAGTTAAAAAATCATAATTAAATTTTTTTGGGGGGGCACTCAAGCAAGCAGTGGTGTGTAAAGTTGCAGTCGCATGAGCAGGAATAAACTAGCTCCCATCCGAAAGAGGATTACACACAGGAGCATAGAGAGGTGATGTTCTGTGCAAATCAAATTTGAGAAGGGATTTTCCAAAGCGTTGCCGTAAACAAAGCCTCAAAATTCCCACCTCAAAGAGAATTACACGCAGGCGCAGTGAGGCTTTGTAGCTCGGCTATGGACGGATTCAGAACACAATGGCAAGATACAGTAAATTAATGACTCTGTGGAGAGGGGGGGGGTTGGGTGACTCATGCACAGTAAGCAGCTCCCATCTCAAAAAGGATTACACGCAGGCGCAGTGAGGCTTTGTTGTTCGGCTACAGACGGATTATGAACACAATGGCAAGATTCAGAAAATTAATGACATCGTGGAATTTCAAATCCTTGAGCTAGCGTTCGTGGGGGAGGGGGCTACAGGGTACAGCTGCATGAAGTTCAAAGCTAAAGACATACTTTAATTTCAAAAGGCAGTTCATCATAATAATAATACACCCCCAAATACAGTACGTAAAAAGCACATAAATCAACCATGTGCAGTCAAACGCACAGGGTCGCAGTCAAAAGTTACAGCACAGATTGAATATCGTAATACAGTAAGATGGTTTTTGCAGGCTTGTGGGAAAAAAAATTACAATTTTTTTTTTTTTTAATTTTATTTGGTCACTCACTCAGGCAAGCAAGCAGTGGTGGGCGAAGTATATATATATTATACATTACAGTATATATTATTAAATAATATTCTTATAAATGTGCATTATTCATGTTTCCCCATGTTTTACAAATGTTTTCTAAATGTTTATCCAATTTCAATCTGCCAAAAGAACTTAATAAAGATTGCATTATGTATTATTCATGATTATTTTTATATTTGTATTTTTTGGTTCCTGATAAAATAAAATAAATATTTATTCACATTCCTGCTAATCATAATCATTGACAACAACCACAACCCACCCCCCACCCCTACACTACACCAATGAATAAGAATGAATGACAAAACAACATGAATCAGTTAATGTTTTTTTTAACTCTCAATTCTCACAATGCTGTGCAAATCGGATTTACATTTCAAAATCAAGAAGGGATTTTCCAAAGCGTTACCATAAACAAAGCCTCAAAGGGTTGGGGGGGTGGGGTGGGGTGATTACACGCAGGCGCACGGAGGCTTTGTAGCTCGGCTATGGACGGATTAAGAACACAATGGCAAGATTCAGAAAATTAACGACTCCGTGGAATTTCAAATCCTTGAGCTAGCGTTCGTGGGGGAGGGGGCTACAGGTACAGCTGCATGAAGTTCAAAGCTAAAGACATACTTTAATTTCAAAAGGCAGTTCATCATAATAATACACCCCCAATTACAGTACGTAAAAAGCACACAAATCAACCATGTGCAGTCAAATGCACAGGGTCGCAGTCAAAAGCTACAGCACAGATTGAATATCGTAATACAGTAAGATGGTTTTTGCAGGCTTGTGGAGAAAAAAAAATTACAATAAAAAAAAAATTTAATTTTTTTTTGGGTCACTCACTCAGGCAAGCAAGCAGTGGTGGGCGAAGTTACAGGCGCATGCACAGTAAATTCCTGCTGTCCAGCAGGAATGTGATTGAAACCAGACACACGTTCAAAGGAATGGTGTGGGAGAGATGTACTGCATTGCACAGAAGATAAGAAGTTGAAATACCCTGCAGTGCAGTTAATTATTCTGAGCGAGGGGAGAGCGCTGTATATGCAGAAATGTTGACACTGTTACAGTACTGTACACGCCTACGCGTTTCAACAATTTTCAAATGAGACATATTGTACAGCAACACAGCACTGCAAATGCATGTATACTTAAAATATGCAAATTTACAATTACTGCGCGCGCACACTCAGACTGTGTACTGACGTAGGTTGAACCGCGAAGGTATTAGACTTCGAAGACAACAGCTCGCAAACGCCCCCCTGAGTTTTTACACGGCATTGCAGTATTGCAGACAGCGAGAATAAAATGCTAATATCACGAGCGCGAAAATAACGCAGTTCATTCCTGGCGAAAACGACAAAAAAACGCACCTAACCGGGATAATCTGAGAGCCGCGGATCTAGCCGACTTAGACTCAGATCGGCCGCCACTGTAGTACCAAATGTCCTGGTACTCTTTTCGGCTTGTAGTTCCAGCCGTGATCACTACGTTCTATTCTGAAAACTTGGTCCCGAAAAATGGGACTTACGAAAATTTCTCGCCTTGAAATTTCTGAAGCCGGCTCGCGTCTATTTCTCTCAGAGCATCTTTTGGTCAATTCAAATCTGCCTCTGCAGTCTTGGTGCGTAGAATCTCTCGACCTGATTGGCTGCTAGGTTTCTTATAGGAGTCCTATTCACAAAACACTACAGCCAATCAGCGCATGGGTATTTTCCTACCAGCCTATCACAGAGTTGCCGGTACTCTGAAGCTGGACGGGCAGTGATTTCAATTCTGCTAAGGGGCATGCACCAACCTGGCACCTCTGCCACTTAGCATATTGAACCCTCTGTTGTGCCGTGCTACTCCGAGTCTGTGGCTGGGCAAATGGTTTCCAGATAGCCCTTATTCATGTCAGGACATGGGCACTTGAGTGTAACTCCAGTACTCCGCCCGCCCTAACACCTTGGCATCTCTGAGACTTTAAAGTCTGGGACCCGACCAGACACAGTGGCACCAAGCTTGGTGGCCATTTGGTCTTTCGGAAACACAGACTTGGAAATTCCTCAGTTCATATACAGGGCATATACATATAAAGTACACTGTTATACACCATGTTAATAAAAATCATACAAAATTCTTCTACTGATGCAGCGGCCATTATTCGAACGCGCCTTGAATTGGAAATCGATATAATCCCCTAATTCTCCCCGGTTTTGGCGCGTTACTTTTTTGAAATGACCGCGTCGAATTAGATGCCCAAAGCGGGGACCCCTGCTGTGTGAATGCTACCGGCGTCTGCCTTTGTGTAATAGACGCGCAGTAAGTGAGTCTGAATCAGTCACTCTAACTGCGCGCCTCTCACAGGCTATCGCGGGGGTTTTATTAAAATTCTAAAATTACAGTTTTGTAGCAGGTGTTCTCCGGAGCTGAACCACGTTGATTTAAGGTCCGGGGACCCCTTACTTCCTGAGTTACAGGCCCCGTTATGTGGTGCCGGTACACCCACCATGTTAAAATCCTGTGGGATCGAATCTAAACAATGAAGAGGGATACCGGCACCCCATAACAGGGCCTGTATCTCGGGAAGTAGGGGGTCCCCAAGGCTGAAATCAACTTTGTTTAGCTCGGAAGACCCCTTGCTCCCCCACACTAGTATCAACCCCCCCCCCCTCCAAATAAAAAATCCTTACCTTAGCGGTAGCTGCTAATTTATTTAAATGTACTGTACTGTGTAGGCCATATTTTAGGTTTTTTTTACACACAGGGTTGGCACCTGTGCCTTAACCCCTTCATTGCCTTAGCGGGCATTGCATGGCCGCTAAGGTAATGAAGCTGCTTACATTTTTAATTTTTATTTATTGTGTGCGTGAGCAGGGGGTCTCCTGAAATGAGCAAAGTTTATTTCAGCCTTGGGGACCCCCTACTTCCTGAGATACAGGCCCCATTATAGAGTGCCCGTATCCCTCTAGTCCGGCGGTCACGTGACCCACAATTTTAACATGGCGGGGATACCGGCACCCCATAACGGGGCCTGTAACTCGGGAAGTAGGGGGTCCCCAGACCTGAAATCAACTTTGTTCAGCTCAGGAGACCCCCTGCTCACGCACACTATGAATAAAAATAAAATGTAAGCAGCTTCATTACCTTAGCAGCTACCGCTAAGGTAATGATTTTTTATTTGGAGGGGAGGGGGGGTTTATACTAGTGTGGGGGAGAAGGGGGTCTTCCGAGCTAAACAATGTTGATTTCAGCCTTGGGGACCCCTTACTTCCCGAGATACAGGCCCTGTTATGGGGTGCCGGTATCCCTCTGCATTGTTTAGATTCGATCCCACAGGATTTTAACATGGCGGGTGTACCGGCACCCCATAACGGGGCCTGTAACTCGGGAAGTAGGGGGTCCCCGGACCTTAAATCAATGTGGTTCAGCTCCGGAGACCCCCTGCTACAAAACTGTAATATTAGAATTTTAATAAAACCCCCGCGATCGCCTGTGAGAGGCGCGCAGTTAGAGTGACTGATTCAGACTCACTTACTGCGCGTCTATTACACAAAGGCAGACGCCGGTAGCATTCACACAGCAGGGGTCCCTGCTTTGGGCATCTAATGCGATGCGGTCATTTCTTTAAACACAGCGAACTTTGTCCCCGTTGTGAACACGGTTTCCCGCGTTAATTACCGCGTTAAGTGTTCGAATAACGGCCGCTGCATCAGTAAGTCCCTCATCCCCTAGGATCTACTGAAAAGACGCGCATGTTCATTTTCAGAGCTCCTAGACCTTCCTATAAAAAGTTTTAATAAAAGTTGCTTCAAATAATGCTTAGGTTCATTTTCAGGGTTGCTTCAATTGTACCAAAGCTGGACTTAGAAATAATTTTACTCTCGCAACCTTATACATAGTTGGATATACCTCGAACCCCTATACCAGGTCCAGGGGTTTGGGACATACCATGCGAGACTCCCCCTAAACCAGGGAGCCCTGACTATACCCAGGATGCACAAATCACTATGCCCCTTTTTACCTTTCTGGTCTGTGCTGAAGCAGGGACTCCTGGAGGTGAGCTGCAAGAACTTTTTAGGGTAGGAGTTTGACCGGAGCATTGTGCTTCAATGTAGCCGAGAATCTTACCTGATTCCCGGGTACATCTTTGGGATATCCGGTAACTCGGGACCCCTGCTACATAGCCACAATCTGTAAAGACTTTCTCCATCAAACCCACCAAGAAACTCGTAGCCTCGCAATCTCTGCTTGCTGGTACTCCTGGAAAGGCAAAAACACAAAAAATCTTTATTGTCGCATATTCTCATACAATACATAGTAGTACATACATGACAGCTAGGTCCAAGAGCTGACACTCTAGGACCCCACCACGTGACTATGGGGCAACCTAGAGGGTTTGAACTTTATTAGTGAGGCTGTTTACCCCCTCACCATCACAGGCCATAGAGTCAGGTTAGCAATACTATAATACTATATTTAATAGTGGAGCCAATTAATGCTTTTTTTTGTTTGGTCTACTGATGTTAAATAGAGGTTAAACTAGGATGAATGTTCTTGTACTCAATCAATATGACTTTATTTCACAGTAGGTTAATTTAAAAGGTTAGGGCTCCAGGACATTAACAGCTGCATGAAGCTGTTTGTCAAGAATACATTTGCATTTACCTTCAGCTAAAAATAAGAGAACCCCATCCTTGCAGAGAGAACCGCAGCTGTTTTGATTTATTAATATTACCTTCCCCAGCAGGCATTATCTGGATCCACTGAAAATGTTTGCAAAATGGTTAACTGTTAAATCCTTTAGATCAAGGGACAACATTTACATAGCAGGTTTAGTAACAGCATTTCCAGACCATAACCACTTCCACTCTCTGAGCATGTTATTATCACATGATGTGTGGATGGTTACATTTCTAATCTTGTATACACTTTATTGCTCTGATGACTGTGGAGTTACTGCAAAGCCTTCAGACACGTTTGGTCCATGTAAATAGGCCAATGTAAGGTCCAAATGAGTGAGACTTCAGTTACCATTTAGTAAACATGGCACCGTGCCCGGGAATCAGCAAAGCGTGATCCACATTATGGCGTCCATATTGGCGATATCAGCTATTTACTTTGATGGCAGGTATTGCTTAATGCTCTTTGATGGCTCCCGTCTATGCATCATGAAGACACCTTTATCCATTACTTCTTCATACTGCAGTACTCCCTGATATTTTTTATTATATATGTCTATTGGAAGTATATAAAATTATAGGAAGAAATTTGCTACGTAATAATTAATATATTATTTCTAGGGAGAAATTTAAGATTTTTCAAGTTCTTTGCTCTGTTTATCTCGCATATTTTTGGAGAGTAGTTCCACCTCTAATTCTCTTTACTTCGTATCTTGCATCTGTGTATATCATTTGTTGAGAGACAATGAATTGATTTTATAACTATTTATTTAATTAGATAGCTTTGGTTTCTTTCTAACCTCTCAAGTAGATCTGTGTATGGAGGCTCATACAAAAGAGAGAAAACTAGCCAAGGAGTTGATGGTGGTTTCTAAAATTTGCTAGCAGCCAGCTGAGAGAACACCTGGGATTTTATAGTCAAAGATGAAGCTGAAATTGATTAGCCTTCTTCAGGAGAGCATACAGCGAGCCCCTTCATGCCAAAAACATGTGTTAGTCTTCAAAATGTATTTATTTTTGGTACATACACCAGGCTAATATCAGTTGCTCTACATATTTCAAGATAGCCAAACCTTGGAGACATGGAGTCTGCAAACATCTTCTTTTAAAATGAAGGATGGTTTGCGAGTTCTAAATTCGAACATCTGGAACTTCGAAGTTTGCTCGGAAGCTTGAAAACAATCTTTAGAACGAACTTTAGAATACAGTAAGAGCAAAATGTGAGCCAAAAACAAGTCTCATCCTCAGATGAATTGCTTTTGGGGGGGAGAAGGGCGGAGGAGGGGAGGGGGTGGCCAAAACAAAACATTAAACATTTAGAATCAAAAGAAAAACCAACCTTTATTAAATATATCTTTATTATAGACATTTTAAAATAACATTTTAGTTTTTTTTTAAGGTAAGTGTTGTTTCTCACACAGAGATACCAACTTCTCAACAAAGGAAAGAGGGACACTTGCGATTATTGTAAGCTTGCTGTTGCCAAGTGCATTTTTTGTTACTGTGGCCACCATTGCACAATGTCCTGTAAATCTTAGTAAATCTAATTTAACCCCCCATCTAAACAAAGAACACATTATAATGAATAAATACAACTGCTGTCTTATTTATTTTTGTGTAAAATGACGGTGGACAAATATTGGATTCTATATTGATATATTTAGATTTCTATGTTATAGCCCAATTACTAAACATGTACATATTTTACCATAGTTACTGAATGGGGGGGAGGGATCTGCGGTTGTTGAGAAAAAGGGTGGAGGGTTTTGCGGTTGTTAACCAGAAGGGTGAGGGGTTCTGCAGTTGTTGAGTGGAAGGGTTGGGGGTTCCGTGGTTGTTGAGTGGAAGAGTGGGGGGTTCTGCGGTTGCTGAGTTAAAGCGTCGAGGGTTCCACAGTTGTTGAGCTGAAGGGTGGGGGGGTTCCGCGGTTGTTGAGTGAAAGGTTAGGGGGTTCCACGTTTTTTGAGCGGAAGGGGGGGGGTGTTCTACATTTGCAGAGAGAGGGAGGGAGCGCTACTACTGCCAGGAGTGACCGCAGAAGTTCTAATGTAATCGGCCAGGCCCGTTCCACCCCAGTGCAAGGGGGACAAGTCCTGACTCTCCCCCTGTTGGCAACCCTAGCTCTGTAACCTATTTAAAGAACAGGTTCACCTTCTCACACTATTCCGCAAAAAACTAATTCAAATACACAACAATAGTACCCACGGTGATCTACTAGGTCAACATAAGTTAAAACTAATTAAAGCATAAATCTTCAGTGAACTGGATTAAAACTTTAAATGGCATTGCAGAGAGATTTCATTTCTTCACGGATCTGTGGTTCTCTGCAGCACTCAAGGCATTAATACATTTTTCTCAAATAACATAACTTTCCTTTTGCTGTTACCAGGATTGGGTACGTTACATCCCCTGGTAGATTCAATTTTTTAAACTGACAAATGGGAATTAGTTCAACATTCTTCATTCTACCCCCTGCTGTGAGTGTGCGCTTTTGGGAAGCAGTGTACAGTAGCTTGTAGATCCCTCAGTATCTCTGCCTTTATGAGTCAAACTTTCAGTCCTAATTTTAAAACGTATATAATATATCTTAAAGTAGTAATTTTTTATTCAAAAATAGTTATTTTTGTCACTTGAAGTGGATGATCCTGTTTGCTTTAGACCATGTTTTCCATATCTTTGTGCCAATTGTCATTCCCAGATACTGAGTCAAAAAACTAGTGACAGGTACTCTACTGTACTGTATATTAAACTGCTCACTAGTGACTACTATGAAAACGACTGTGTGCATGCATATGAGCAACAAAGTGTCGACTTGCAATATCAGAGCTATATAACATCTCTGACTATTTTGTAAATGTGTGAGTGTGCATATTCAAACCTATAGATATTGTGTTTAACCCCTGGGTTAAAATTACCAGCTGTATGTCTATGGTTCTGTTGTGTATAGGTGCCTTTGAGGCTCATTCTATATGTGCTGATGTGGCCAATCGGGCTGTTTTCAACCAAAATTCCCCATTGACTTCAACTGGGAATTTTGGACAAAAACAGCCTGTGTCTATTTGCTGTGTCTGACTCCTTTTAACTACATAAGTCAAGGAATAGTTGTGTAACGGTATTTCTGGCCCGGCCTGACCCACCCAATCTCACATTGGCCCTTGTGGTCTAACCGGTCCCCATTACAGTGTGGTAGTGTCTGGTGGTGCACCTGTTGGCAACAGGACTCCTGAGTCTCCCGCATGATGGTGTGTGGGGAGGACCGTTCAGACAGGCAGCTGAGGTAGTGTGCTGAGTCTCACCCAGTTCCAGTGCAGCGCCTCCACCTCATCAGGGTCCCTGCGTCGCATGGGGATGGTCCTGGTGAGGAACTCCTCGGTGGTGCAACCTCCTGTGTAATCATACTCTCACACACAGGGTCTTTCTGATCAGCTCCCATCTTTATGTACTGGTGGGCATAGCTGCCCTCCACAATGGGGTGTACTTAGCCAATCATTTTCCAGCCGCTTCCCTTTGGTAGGTATGTCTCCGATTAGGGGATCACTGCTCTGTGCCCCGGTCCCTGGAAACAGACTCCTAAATCAGCTACTATAGCATAACTGTTAACTATTCTCCGAACTCTGCAATATCTCTACTCCTGATAGAACGGAACGCTGCAAAAACCTTGCAAGAACTACTCGTGTCACAGTGCTGTGTCTTATGTACTCTGGGGGCTGACACAACTCTGACATCACCAACCAGGGAGTCAGAGTCTGTGACCAATCCCATAGCTACACAGAGGAAACCTCACCAGGGTGGCGAGGGACAAACCTCCATGAGTACTGCTGGCATGCCCACATTACAGGGCATTGATGCCCGCGGACGAGATGACTGTAGGCATTTTACATGACCGCTACATTCTCCCCCCGGTGAATCCCATCGTCCTCGCTGGGACCTAAATTTGTATACCTCTTTCCAGGAAGCACTGTAACAGAAAACATAATCAACATCACACGATTCAAATACAGTATACATGAATACAGTCATCCGCCAAGCCCGCCCCGACCAGCAGCCACGGACCCGCGTAATGCGCAGTACCACCTAAAAATAGTGACAGGGGTCCGGCTTCCTTACTTCCCTACCCCCCATATCTAGAACTGTAACTGAGTTATGCCGTGGTAATCCCCTCTCGGGCCTATATGTTACCTTGTGTTTGTGGATATTTCTTCCAATGGCCCATATGCGGATTAAGTGCTCTATCCGTTCCTCGGCCTTCTTCCCCACCACATCATTCCCCTTACTGACTAAGTGCATCTCAATATTTTCCCTGAGCCACCTATCCCTGTTCTCCTCTATTTCGTCCATTAGTGGCTCAGGGACATACGGGTACTCCAACCCGTGGGATGACTTGTAACGAGCCATTATGGCCCGTTCGGCCCTACTGATCCTAGTCAGGTCAGCCCTACCTGCCCTCCCTGGTAGCACCCATGATAGGGGTTCGTCAGGGTCCACGGGGTCTGACAAGATGCTGGGACCCATAGGTTCTATCTCCCTATGCTCTATTTGCAGCCACCGCTCTTGCAACTCTCTGTCCCTCTGCTCAGGTGTAAACTCTCCCACAGCCCACCAGTAATCCACTACATCTTCTCGCCGGATGAGGAACCGAGTGCGGTCCATCCAGGCGGAGTATCCTTCGAATAGTGGGGCCCACCAACGGGTCTCTCTAAATTTATTTGACCCCCTTGACTCCCTATCATCTTCAAGGGAAAATACCCCCGACGACCATTCAGATCGCGGTACAGACCACCTAGAAGATCCCGGGGCCTCTTTCACCGTCGCAGGAACTGCAGGGGGCAACCACCGGCCTACCGCGGCCTTGCCCAACTCTCCCCCTCCCCTGGAGATACCTTCCGTAGCGCAACTGCGCTGTCTTTCCCCAGTCCGTCTCACCTCCTCTTCTGAGGGTATGTCCACTGATTCCAGGCTAGGCGGGGAACCCGGGGACCGTGTGACAGGGGTAGGGGTTTTAGCTAGGGCATGGGGTTGGGCATACGGACGGGGTAGCGATTGCCACGGGGCTGCGACCCGTTCCTGGCTGTCCGTAGATATTTCAAAGGATGACACTTCACCCTCCTCAGTCCTCAGATCGCCCGTCCAGCTTCTGAGCCGTTGAGGTGATTGGGGACCTTCCCCCAATCACCGAAGCGTCGCTGCGTCTTCCCCATGGGTTCCGCCGTCACCACCGGAAGTGATGTCTTCCCCGGAACCGGAAGCGTCGCCATCTTGCGTGGGACCCCCATGCGGGATCTCTTCTTCTACGACGACATCCGGTTGCTCCGCCGTCGCCACCGGAAGTGATGCCGTCACTCCACGTGCGCTCGGGGCCTGGCGCGGCCCTTCCAGCGCTTCGCCGTCTGCTGCAACCAAGTAAGTGATAGGGCTGCTTGGCTTACCCGTCCGCAGGGGTGTAGGCGTCTCTCTCCCGTCTCCTAGATCAGGTCCTGGGACGGCGGGACTCCGTCTGTCGGCTCGCCGATCTGCGGGGGACGCCCTGTTCTCAAGGCCACCACTCACCCCACGGGTGTCGTCCTTCCGGTCTGCCTTTTTGGCTCCGCTTTTAACACCGCCAGCTCACAGAGGTCCTCGTCCGAGTAATCCCCTTTCCCTGACTTAGGGGTCTCCGAGCGGAGTGAAAGTCTCTTTTCCCCGAATGCGGGGGGTGATTCAACCGCCTCGATCGCCACTGACCCAGCCGACTTGACCGGCTCCAGTCCCTTGTCTCCGGGACTCACGCGGTTGATCCATAGCGCGCCCGGGGACTCGGCGGAGCGCCTTGCCATGTCCACCGGGGGGTCAGCAGGCTGGATTGGAATAAATGTGGGCATAGGCCACAGGTATAAAGTCCCGCAATGAGGGCAACGAGCCGCCGTGTTGACCGTGCCTCCGGGCAGCCCACATTGTAGGCAGAGCCCGACCACCGTCTCGGTGTTGGCCACCCTTACTACTAGCAACCCGCCGGGTACTGAGTAGGGCTGGGTGGAGACCATCGTGCCCACAGTGGAGGAGCAGGCCATTCTTTGCACAGGAGCCACTTCCTGTACAGGTCTCTTCTTCTCAGTGGTTCCTCGCAACTGACTGGTGGAAGTTGCTGGATCCGCCACTCCCTGCTTCGGCTCCTCTCTTTTCTGACAGAGCTGGAACCCGCCCCCAGGGGTTGCAATTATGGGCGGGTCCCACAGGGGAATATCATGCCCCTTAATTAAGGCCGCACCCTTCTCAGTCCTGGTGGGCACGGTTAGCGTTTTCGCGCCAATTTCCCCACAAGGGTGGGGATCTTTTCCCGCGGCCAGTTCCCGCCTTTTCCTTGCAGCCGCCCTTTGTGCAATATAACCCTCCATTTTGCACGGCTCTTCCACGGCCGGAACTACCTTTTGTAGTGGCGCCGTCTGGATATCAGTCCCTGGACCCAGTGGGTGCATTCCCACAGGCTATAATTGAAAGTCACTCCCCCTAGTGGAAATCAGTGGAGGGTCCCATAGACTAAGCGGTTGACTCAGCACAGGGGCTGAGTTAGTCACTGTCCATGAAGGCGCAGCCATAGCTTTCGCGCCATGCCCCCCATCCGGGCGGGGCTCTGCTGTTCGCGCCATTCCCGGCCAGCTCTTTGCAAGTCCTGTACCAGCCACATTTTCTGTGACTGTCCCATGCGGTGTCCCTAGCAAGCGGGAACCGCCATTTTGGTTGACTTTTACGCCCAAAAAGTCCGTTTGTTGCTCTCCTCGCGGGGTTCTCCCCCAATTATTACAATTTCCTCACACTCTTCAAGGGTGGCCCCTCGCTGTCCCAGACAGGATAAAAACGGGGCAGCCACAGCCTTCGCTCCGCTCCAGAGCAGACTGGTTAACGATAACTCGGCGACTGTTTGCTCTTCAGTGGGGTGCACGCCACGGGTGCCCTCCCCATCAGCCTCTGGTCGCCATTTTGTGTTCTCCGCACCACGCGGATTCTCCATTCTTTGGGTTGTCTCACTCTCGTACCAATTGTCGTACATGGTGCTCCACTCTGCGGGGCAGCCACCACACCGGCACAATAAAGATTAGCTTCAGATGCACCACCACATGTGTACCTTATCTAGGTGTGACCCAGTGTTGCACTACCTCAGGCTAGGCTCACTCTCTCAGTGTCTGCTGTGACTCCTTCCTCCCAGTCTGTGCTCCCTACGGTGAGTGTCTGGAATGGGCTAGGTACTCTGGCTCTGCCATGCAGTACTTGGGGCGTCTACCTCTCTTGGTCAGCCTAGCGCAGACCCTCTCCAGGATTCCTGACCAAGTTAACAGGCTATCCCTTCTGGCATCCTACCAACTAGCACTGCCTCAAGGTGACTCGGTCAGCTATAGCCCGGCTCCAAACCCCTCACTCCTTTCAGGCCCCTAGGTTGTCCCTGCGAACTGACAATATCCCGTCAGCCCCTGACCACCCCTAGGTCCGTCCCTAAGCAGCACAGAGTGGCAGCAGACTCTATCCCTGTTTCCCAGTGTGCCTAGCTAGAGCCTGTCCTGATGACAGATCTGATCTCAGCAGCTCGCCTCCAAATGTAACGGTATTTCTGGCCCGGCCTGACCCACCCAATCTCACATTGGCCCCTGTGGTCTAACCGGTCCCCATTACAGTGTGGTAGTGTCTGGTGGTGCACCTGTTGGCAACAGGACTCCTGAGTCTCCCGCATGATGGTGTGTGGGGAGGACCCGTTCAGACAGGCAGCTGAGGTAGTGTGCTGAGTCTCACCTAGTTCCAGTGCAGCGCCTCCACCTCATCAGGGTCCCTGCGTCCGCATGGGGATGGTCCTGGTGAGGAACTCCTCGGTGGTGCAACCTCCTGTGTAATCATACTCTCACACACAGGGGTCTTTCTGATCAGCTCCATCTTTATTGTACTGGTGGGCATAGCTGCCCTCCACAATGGGGTGTACTTAGCCAATCATTTTCCAGCCGCTTCCCTTTGGTAGGTATGTCTCCTAGATTAGGGATTCACTGCTCTGTGCCCGGTCCCTGGACACAGACTCCTAAATCAGCTACTATAGCATAACTGTTAACTATTCTCCGAACTCTGCAATATCTCTACTCCTGATAGAACGGGAACGCTGCAAAAACCTTGCAAGAACTAACTGTTAGTCACAGTGCTGTGTCTTATGTACTCTGGGGGCTGACACAACTCTGACATCACCAACCAGGGAGTCAGAGTCTGTGACCACTCCCATAGCTACACAGGACACCTCACCAGGGTGCGAGGGAAAACCTCCATGATTACTGCTGGCATGCCCACACTTACCAGGCCTTGCTGCCAGCAGGAGAGATGACTGTAGGCATTTTACATGACCGCTACAGTTGATAAAGAAATACATCTAATGCTTGGGTTGACAAGGAGAAATAATATGAGCTCAGCTCTGCATGCTGTATTGCCGGAAAATGGCTGTTTTAAATTGGCAAGCTACAGTATTGTAAAGAAACTATTACACCTTACGGACTGGGCCTTGAAGGGTTTGAGCAGGGATGCTCAACTCCCGTCCTCCGTCGCTCCCCCAACAGGTCAGGTTTTCAAGATATCACTATATCCCTGCTTTAGCACAGGTGGCTCAATAAGTCCCTGCTTCAGCACAGATGGCCCAATCAGAGGCTCAGTCTTTGACTGAGCCTCTGATTGAGCCACCTGTGCTGAAGCTGGGATATCCAGAAAACTTGACCTGTTGGGGGGACATGAGGACTGGAGTTCAGCACCCCTGGGTTAAAATTACCAGCTATATGTCTGTGGCTCTGCGGTTTGTAGACAGTTTGGTATATTTATATCCTACAACTTCCAGACATAAATAAAACTCACAGTAATCTCTTCAAATAGAAAGACTCTTCATCCTTCCTAATCCCCAAATCTCCTCGGAGGAATTCTCGCTGAGTCCTGAATCTCCCTGTTCACAAAATGCCAGCTCACTAACGCCAGGTTCAAGGGGAAACAGGTTCCTAGTCAGCAGTATTATGCAAGACGTGGCCTCGTGGTCCAGCGTGGGGAGGATTGTTGACACGGTTGTTTTCCTTTTTCCTTCCAGCTATTTGGCCCACATTTAAGCAGTTATATTCCATAACACAGGGGTGCTCAACTTCAGTCATCAAGCCGCCCACCCCTCCCGACAGGTCAGGTTTCCAGGATATCCCAGGTTCAGCACAGAAGGTTCAATCAGAGGCTTTATCATAGACTGATTGAGCCACCTGTGCTGAAGCAGGGATATCCTGAAAACCTGACCTATTGGAGAAGCTTGAGGACTATAGTTGAGCAGCCCTGCCATAACACGTGTTAGCGAACGGGCGGTCCCGGAAGGCACTTGGAAATAAGAAGGAGCTAATGATGAAAACAAAGAATGTATATGCATGAATGAATTCTTGATAATAAATGGCAAACTTTGATATGGCATTTCGACTGATTTGGGATTCGTATCCCTATTAGAAGTGAAACACCCACACAAAATCAAGTTAGGACTAAGCACATCATGTGAAAAACGCCCAATTACAAGTACTGCAATATTGATTTCCCTCGACAACAGAACAACTTGAAATTCTAGTGACTATTTTCATTTATAGGATTCCTACTGTATCAGACTCTATGGCCACAATCCTCTGCTTGTCTCACCCTCTCTGATTTTTGGTTTTTCATCCCAAATGAGGACATTGACATAATCAGACTGGAATTAAAGCGTCATTTTATTATATTCTGCAATGTTGTTCTATCCCAGGTAGTAGGGAGTTCTCGGGAGTATATGAAAGGCTTTCAGGAAACGTCTGTCCATTCACATTCCTGAAAGGCTTTCATATACTTCCAAGAACTCCCTACTACCTGAGATAGAACAATTCAGTAATTCTCACTACATTTAGGGAGAGAACATTGTCTATTAGTCTGTTTCAAATGGGTTCAAGTGGCTAGTCATTTGTTTTGAATCACTAATTGGATTATATTTTAGAAGTATTTATGCAGATGCTATAAAAACATAAATGGAGATTACATTTTCATCACTGCTTTTGTCCACATAATTTTATCATGTGCATTAGATCTGCCAAAAAATGTTGTACTGTGTCGAAACTACTCTCCAGTGTCCACAAGGTGGCAGCCATGCTTGATTTTCTCTCTGCAGTATGAATATTAGGAAAGTGAACGTTTGTGCGGTTATGTCAGGCCTGCATTCTGAAGTGCTACAAATAATTGAAGTATTGTGCAACATACAGATTTCAAGATTTTTGCATCAATTTATTATCTTTCATTATACAACTTCAATAGGGCTTTATGACCACCGTCAATGTATCAAGCAGACTATATTAATGACATACAACACAAGTGATTTATTATTGCTTGCTTTAGCGATTTTAACTTTTTCCCAGGTTTGATGCAATGGGTTTCGGATGACCAATTCACACAAATAGAATAATGACAATACATATTACATTTTTTATTGCATGTTTTCATAGACTGTGTTTAGCAGGGTACTATCAGCGGTTCATTCCCAACTACTCGGAAGTTGCATCCCCATTAACGGACCTCACAAAAAAGTGAGACCCTACACAAGTGGTATGGTCAAGGGAGTGTCAGAGAGCCTTCGAGGACATAAAAAGGTGTCTATCAGAGGGTCCCATCCTTAGAAGCCCAGACTTCAACAGGCCTTTTGTAGTTCAAACCGATGCATCAGAGATAGGGCTAGGGGCAGTGTTGTCACAACAGTTTGAGGGAGTGGAACATCCGATCCTTCTTCTGAGTAGGAAATTGTTCCCGAGGGAAAAAAACTACTCAGTGATTGAGAAGGAGTGTCTCGCAGTAAAGTGGGCAATCGAGGCTTTGAGGCATTACCTGGTAGGAGTCCATTTTACTCTGGTGACGGGCCATGCTCCATTAAAGTGGTTAAATAGCATGAAGGACTCCAATGCTAGATTGACCAGGTGGTATATGACCCTCCAACCCTTCTCATTTGAGATTCAGCACAGGCCTGGAAAAGAAAGTGCAAATGCTGACTTCTTTTCTATAGAAGGGGTGGAGGATCGGGCTTCAGCCGTGCGTGGGCCCAGCCACACACTAACAGGGGAAGAATGTGACAGGGTGAATGAACGTCACCAGCCATATGCCTGGAAAACCTATGTTTAGGCTTGCAGTGCAGCAGTGACGAGGTTAAGTTGAGAAGGGCTGCTAATTAGTCTGCCATGGCAACTTGACATCATTCATTTAAGTATTTGGTATCAGTACATCATTCTTAACTCACTAAATCACTAAATTGATGCACTGCTTAGCGGATCACTACATTGATCACATACTGCACCGACACACTTTATTCGAGCAAATACCCAGTATGTACCTGGCAGATACCTGGAATGCGCCGCTCCTCACCTCTGACAAGCCCCGTTGCGTTTGCCTTCCCAGCCATGGTTCATGCCTGGCTGACGGGCGGCTGATCTGTTAAATGATAATGATTAGGATTTAATAGGCTGCAATGCTTCGCGTGTCTACCAGATGGCATAAATTCATGAATTGTAATGCAGTATATATATATATATACTGTGCAGTATTGCAGCCAGCGGGAATAAAATGCTTCAATCCCTGCCTGGAAAATACCTCAATGCACTCGGGCAGAAAACAGTCACAAACCTCAATACACCTGGGTATACCCGAATTCGTGGGACTAGCCGAGCTCGAATAAAGTGTGTCGCCAGTGTACATCTTATAGAGTCCTATAAGAAGTTGTGGTGTTACAGTAAAAAAAAAGTGCTGTCGCACAGGCACAACAATGTAAGCCGAGTGATCAATAATCATGAGTGTCTCTAATTTCTTTATTTGAAAGTTGATATTTCTATTAAAGACAAATGCCGCTTGGGGAGTTTGGATCGCACACAGTCCTATTTTCAAGAAGAAAAAAAAAGAATTAGCTAGCTCTGCTTTAACTGCTCCTTTCCCACATAATTAATAGTTTTTCAACATATATCATTAAGTGTTTCATTTACAATTTATATGAACACTTTAAAAAATATATAGTGTTAAATTCTTACATTTTTAGTATTTCTCCTAAAAGTAATCTTATAACACGGACAGCTGTTTTAAAATCAAAATAAATAAAGTGGGCAAAGATACAGTATGTGCATTTATTGAATCAATACTCCCATGTTACAGCTTCATAAACACATGCTTGTGTTAGCTACTTAAGTAAAACGCGTAAATAGAGCACATTGCACGGCAAAGTACTGAAATCCCATTTGGGACAGTGGAGGTTAAAAAACAATCGTAGCCCTCAAATGCAACAACATATTTGGGATGTTGCGTGTGTTTAATCCATCACCCGCTTAGCAAGAATGAGGAGTCCTAAACAGGCACTACTGTTGCAATAGGGCCATATGGGAACTTTGGCCACTTTCCAAAAGACTACCATAGTAAAGAGGCCCTGTGGTATACTTTGCTGGGTATTTTGTTTACAATGGAAAAGTACTAAAGACATAAACTTTAAGAAGCGTCGCCAAAACTGTTTGTGCTTCTGGATGGGTGAGGGATTTTTTTTACTTAAGCATTAGGCATATTACATTGTATATATTGTGTACCTTGTTCCTTAATTATGTATTCCTTAATTAAGAATCTTTCAGAACTCTCCAATTGAAAAACAAAAGGCAATAAAAACGTAACCCCGAAAAGCATAAGAAGATATTTGATGTAATATATAATATAATACATACTTATTTTATTAGGACCTACAGTAGTTGCAAGACATTGGCTGGAAAGCCAGAGGGGCCTTCAATGTGCAGGTTTCTCTGCTGCTGAAGAGGTTAGTGAGCTAAGAATGCTCCAGTAATTCCAATGATCTGGGCTTACTCATAAGACATTTCTCTGGAGCTGAGAACTGCTAGAGGGTTTGTCAGAGAATTATGTGATTAGGCCAAAACAGCAGTAACAAAGAAAAGGTTTCTTTACTTTAAGGGCAGTTAAAATGCAGAATTCAATATCCAGGGAGACAGTGATGGCAGATACAATAGATATCTTTTTAAAAAAAACACTGGACACCTTTTTAGAAAGGAAAGGTATACAGTGATATACCAAAAAAGTAAACATGGGAAGGATGTTGATCCAGGGAGAAATCTGATTGCCAATATTTGGAGTCAGGAAGGAATTTATTTTTCCCCTTATGAGCTATTATTGGATGATGTTTCACTAGGGATTTTTTGTTTGCCTTCCTCTGGATCAATATACTGTACTGTAAGTACAAATATAGGGTAAAGTATCTGTCATCTAAATTTAGCATAGGTTGAACTTTATGGACATATGTCTTTTTTCAACCTCATCAACGATTTAATTATGTAATAAAGGCAATTTCTAAAAGGAAAAAAATAAAAATGAACTGTCTGAGTGGGACTGTGGCATTAAAGCTGCAACCCCACATAGTTAGCCAGTTGAATTTCTTAGAGGAATGCAGAGCTTTTTGTCACTCCCAGTGTTTTATTTACCCTTATGCTCCCCTATCCTTATTGGAGAACCAATAAAGCTACGATGAGGTGGGGGACTCTGGCTGCACAAGCACTTGTTGAACACACACTAATATCAAACAAAAAGGACTAGCCAGAGGAACTGAAACCCCTCCCAAGTCTAACTTTTAAAAATAAATAAATAATACTCATAGGTTTAAAATTTGGATAAAAATGGTATCAATTAACCAGGTGAGATCCGTTAAACATTTCATGTAATTAGTTCACTTTGGTCCTAAGAGGGATAACTCTTTTAAATGGGATGAAAGAATACTTTTGTTAGGTGCTGTACTACATAGAAAATGACTGCAACCCAATCCTATTTTTATGCAGTTTTTTATATTGGAAAATGATTATGGTAATGAAAGACTAGGTTGACAAAGCTGCATCAAGAAATAAAAGCACTAGCCAAACAATTAAATAAATAAAAGCACTAGCCAACCAATTAAATAAATAAAAGCACTAGCCAACCAATTAAATAAATAAATGAAAGCATCTAGTGCTAGTCTAGTAATCTAGTAATGGGTTGGCTAGTGCTTTTATTTATTTAATTGGGGTATTTAGGTGCTTGTGTATATCTTTTATTATTGTGTAGTTTTGGCCTTCATGCTTTTTTATTAGGGTGAACATTGACTGCTATAGTGGCCTATCATGCCCATATTATATGGGTATGATGTACCACTATGCCAATCAATGGGTAGAAGATAATAGTTATTTTGCCCATTACTGTACTGTATGTGTTGGGGGGGTGTATTTATTTCAATGTATTGCAAAAAAATTGCCACAGGATTGGTACCGCAGGCCAGAGGGGACACCACCCGAGGTCCCACAGACACACGCAGCGACTACCTTAGGACCCCCGGACACATGCGGGGATCAACTGAGGGCCCACAGACACCCACGCCCTTGGACCCACAGACACCCGCTGAGGTCACCCATGGCCTCTAGTATCAATCATGTGGGAGTAGAGGAGGTGGGTATTAGTGTTTATTGTGGGTACTGGGGGTGGGTGAAGGGGGTATTTGGCCCTTGGTGGGTAGCGGGGAGGAGCTAACCCCTTAATTGCCTTAGTGGTTAGCCCATAAGGTAATGAATTTGCCTGTAAATGCATTTTTATTGGATGGGATTCATGCCGGGGTCTCTGGTGCTGATATTAATAGATATCAGCTCTGGAGAACCCTGACATCAATCCGATGCAGGAATTTTTTTTTTTTTGTTCTAAGTCCTGTCTCGCTGCCTCTCAGCAGCTTCTCACCAGCATCACACCAACCTTTCCTGGCATGAGGCTTTTTGGAGAAACTCGCCATTCTAGAGCCACGATTAGCCTCGATAACCTAATCGTGGCAACTAGAATTGCACGAGTTTCAGAACCTGCCAAGAAGTGGCTTATCGCTGCTCACATGCGATTTTTTTTATGATAGGAGTAAAACACAAAAAAGACTGACCGGCGCTTCCTTGTGTAATACTACAGCACCACCTAATGGTGGATAAAATACAGAGCAAATGCTGGAAAATATATATACATAAAACAAATACAATGTCAAGTAAACAAGTCTAATGACCACTCAACCTCATGAGGGAAAGCCACGATCCTCTAGAAAGCCAGGTACACGAGAGATGAGGGAGTGTGTCATAGATTGACACAATGGTGATGGCAGTTGCTTGAAGTAGTGAGCTGCCAGGTAGCCAAGCTTGAGTAGATAGGGAAGAAGCAGGGTAGGGAGGGAAAACAAGAAGGGGCTGATGGTGTGGTAAATTACAAAACACCTTTAATACATGCAAACATATTAAAAGCCCCCCTGAGGGCGTACTCACACTTTGTACAACCACTCAGGGCACGTAAGGGTATCTTTACAGCGATATGCTGTCCGGTGTGCGTTTATTTTGTCTCTGTCTTCCGCTGGCGGTCCACACAAGCGGCCGGTGGGGTTTTCGCGCGGTTTGACTGAAGTCGGCGTCTGACGTCACGATGTACCGGGAATTAAGTTCCTCCTCCTCTTCCACTCAACGCGTTTCACAAGATAGGGTTAACTTGCTTCGTCAGGAGTGTAACAGTTTCTCCCCTTTCTACTCTTAAATATACATCACTGGTCTCCTATTGGCTAGTAGGAAAACCAGAGCACATTTACAGAATCAGCTGATTCTACACACAGGTATGAGGCTCAATGAAATTCAATGAGACCACAAATAAAGAAAACATAGCGAGCGGTCATCCAATATAGAAACACATGTTCACAACAATTTAAACGTAAAATCTGCACAATATGTAACTATCTTTCTGATTAAAATTGCAATAAATCCATCAACAATGACCTAACTTCTCCTTTAGTATACATAGTCAACTAAAAAGCTATTATAGTTATACCTGCAACACCTCACTTCAATACACGGACTATATATACAGTCCCCCTCCCCATTGGGTAATGGCAAAAATACATCATAGGTTAAGAAGTGTATATAAAATATATGTCAATACATAAAAATATTCATTAAAATATTCATAAAAATATTAAAAAATACCGAAATATCTAATAAATACTACCCTCTCTTACATAAACAACATAATTCAGACGACCGATAATCATGTTCCCTATAGACTAACTAAAAAGGGGTCCAGGATGTCCAAAGTCTTCGTTCCCTCAAAAGAAATGTATAAGAGAGAACATAGTCAGTGTAATAAAATCATCTCGTTCTATACTCAAACAGTACCTCTATCTTCAATTCTTTTGGTACATTTAAGATGCAAACAAGTTCAATATGGAATGCAACAGATGACTAATATATCTGGGGTTAAACTATGCAGACTTTTGGTCAGCTGAGACCACTTAAAAAAGGAAAAAAGAAAAAAAGAAAAAATATATATATAACAAAAAATATATATTACAAAAAATATATATATTACGAAAAAGTCAGGGACATAAAAAAATATAAATATAAAAATATAAAAATGTGAATATACCAAAAGGATAGAGCTGAGGTTATATACAGCATCACAGACTGCACCATGGGGATTCTGATTCTAATAGAGGTTTCGAGACCAAAAACTACTACCCAGAATAACATTCTTATCATAAGAACACACCCAGTTCTATATCTATATTAAGACCATTAGGAACTAATGTTTTTAATCGGTGTATCCAGAAAGTTTCTTTCTTGGTAAGCTGGATATTCCTGTTTCCACCTCTCCAATGTATTGGGATCTGTTCAATTCCTTTGTATGTTAGTCCTACAGCATCACCTTGATGGAAATCATTGAAGTGTTAGATACACTGGGGCCTATGCAATAAGCTCCGTTAATTAGTGCTGAAATGGGTTATATCGCTCTGCCGCAAAAGGCTGAAACCATAAGCGCTATTCACTAAGGCTGTTTGGCGCGTTTACGGCCTGCCTTGCCCAAAATGGCCATAGCGCGCGATCACCTTCTCCCCTCCCTGATATCGTGCTTAAAGTTATTTAGCACGATAACTATTATAAACAAAGCAGCCTGTAAGAACTGCATGGAGATGCTGCGTCTCAATGCACGGCTCTTACACGCGATCGTGCTGTATAAATATGATTTTTAATACTAGTGTACATGAGCAGGGGGTCTCCTGAGCTGAACCGCTTTGGTTTCAGGTCCGAGAACCCCCTACTTCAGGAGATACAGGCCCCGTTATGGGGTGCCGGTATCCCCTGCAGAATTTAAATGTCCCGGTCACCGCTACAGTCATTAAGGGGTTAAGCCACCCTGACCCGATACCCACCCTTCACCCATTTATTTATACAGTGACTTCATCATGTGTGTGTATATATATATATATATATATACACACATATATATATATATATAATTTAATATATACATATATATTATAATATATATACACACACTGTATATGCATGATTAACCAATATACAAATAAATACTGTACATAGCCAAATACAGATCTCTCCAAATATCAAACAGCACCAAGCAAAATCAATATCTAAGAAATTCAATTACAAACACTGAATTTGACAATGTGTACATGATACAATTAATCTGTGCATCATGTATACTATTTCAACCAATGTTCCAAATCAAATACACTAAGCCAAACAAGATACAAATACAATCATTAAAGAAAAACAAAGCATCAACACAATTAAATTACCATCAATTAATCCAATCAACAATCAATTACAATCCAAATCAATTACACACTTCAAATCCTACAAGCAAACCATTGTGAAAAATAATCTATGTCAAAGTAACTATCACACTAAATTTATCTTCCAAAAATAAGCCAATAAAATAATCTATAGCAACCAGCCTTTAAATAAACATTTGCGGAGGTCACGTGACGACGGGGAGGTGAATGGCTGCTTAGTACCTGAGCTCAATTCCCACCGGCACTAGTTATTTAAATAACTACAGCAAAATCGCGACAACAGCAACACAATCAGCAGTAAAGAATCTCTAAATATATCAGGATGGCATCTAACAAAGCAGTCCGAAGAAAAACTCAGACAGTCTCTACTTATTTAAAAAAAAAAGGGGAGGCAGCACAGGGAGAAAGGCCTGAATCCCCTGCACAACCCATCATGGCAGACCCTGAGGGAGAAAATGCAACTACTACATCGGTCGACCTGGAGGTAATGAGGCGCAAGGATATGAAAGCCTTCTGCGCTGAAATGAAGCAATTTTTTAAAAAGGAACTTTGGGCTCTCAGGAAAGATATTGATGCCCTAGGTGAACTGACAAATTCCCTAAAGGCTAAATCTGTTGACACCGTCACTGCACAGGCACAAACCCAGAAACAAGTGACTAAGCTGGGGGACCAGGTCAGGTTCCTGGAGGAAAAGATCGAGGACTCTGAAAACAGGGACAAAAGAAGTAATATTCGTCTAAGGGGGGTCCCTGAGTCTGTCACCGATCCGGAGGAATTTGCCACCAAGTGGCTGGAACAACTCTTCCCTGACAAGATGGACCATGAGCTCCTGTTACACAGATGTCATTGCGCCCTTAGAGGGAGACCCCAGACAGGGGATCCCCCAAGAGACATTGTTATCAGGTTCCACCATTACCGCACAAAAAAGAGGTCGGCAAGATCTCACGGGACACTAAACATATGGAGTTTGATCAAGTGAGATTCCAGGTGTTCCAAGACCTGTCCCCTGCCACATTGGACAAAAGAAAATCCCTAGCCTCCATTACAAAGATTCTGAGGGACCAGCAGATAAGGTACCGGTGGCTATTCCCATGTGCACTGATGGTGCTGCGGAACGGGATAGCTCATACCTTGAGATGCCTGGAGGACGGCGAGGGATTCCTCGGCAAGCTGGGACCAGTGGAGGTTCCGCAGGCATCCCCACGAGCAGAGGCAGGAGATGCGGACGCACCCTTGCCCACGTGGAGCAAAGTGGGGGCTCATCGATCAGCTGCAGGGGAAACGGGAGCAGCGGTCGGCCCACAACTGAGTCCTCACCCCATCCAGCGGGCTGCATGGCTTCACCCAGAAGGAGGCATCAAAAACGCATCCTCCGGTGACCCAGCTATCCCCCAGATCCTACGGTTGCCCTTTTGGTCTCGAGCGGGTCCGACGCTGACTTTTGGAGGGCAGCCATCTTACCTCGATCCTCCCCCATGCTCGGCGGGAACGGCTCTGGCTTTCGCGGGCTTTGCCGCTGACGTCACTGTCAGGCGACGAGCCAGGAGCCGTTCGCTCGCGAGAAGACGGCGCGGCCCATGTGACGCTGCACGCACGGCGGGGAGACTCTGCCCAGGAGGCAGAAGGAATCCACAGCTGTGTGAGGACTAAAGACACTCACAGAAGAGTGGGGGGGGGGGAGGACGGAAGGGTGGGGGAGGTTGACCCACATCACATCACATTACATACACATACACATACACATGGCAACCCCAAAGCACTGTGTCAGCTATTATAGAGCAGGATGCATGCAGGGGTGAAGGTACATGGCTATATGATATATAAGCCATAGTCTAGCTGGGTTATGTACATCCAAGTTTGTAAGTTGTGTGTGCTATGTGCTGTATGTGTTCTGCATGCTGGGTGTATGGGTATGGACATGTAAATATGCATTCTCTGTGGTATATAGGTGTGTTGTGTACATGGTACCCTTAGGGCTCAGGATGAATACATACAGATATGCTTCTGTATGCATGTACATACGGTTACATGGTTACATAGACACATAATAATTCACACTCCATAGATTCAGTTTACTTGACACCATCCGACGTTGAGCCCTCCCCAATAAAGTTTCAATGAGGCTATGTCTGTTATATGGTATAGAATATATGTTGCATCTGTTGTATATGTTTTAAGTTATATATGTTATTTATGGTTCATATGTTGTATAGGGTTAATAGGTTAAATATGTTAATTATAGGATTATAACTGGATTCATTCAAATGCTGGGTATATATATATATATATATATATATATATATATATATATATATATATATATAGACATACTGTATAGATATATGGATATGCACTCATTATAACTTATGTACTGCTGTAAGTCGTTATGAAGTTAAAAATCGCGCTGAAATTTAAGGTTAAGTTGGTTATCAGTTCTGCGCCGGTGGGATTCACCCACGACGTCGTACATGGGTTCCTCACATAGGTTCAGTCCCGGGAAGGAAAAGCCGGCCGTTTCGGAAGGTTGGGCATAACAACCTGCCCTTTGTGCGTCAGAGTCCCACTCGGGGGACCCCGAGGGGAGCTCTGTTTTTTCTATTATTTTTTTTCATTATTACAAAGTTGTTTAATTTATGTTTTGAAATTTGCTTTACCCCTTATGTGTTTTCCCTTGTACTGTCTCCTTTTTCCTCCCTACCCCTCCCAATCCTTTCTCCATCCGGACGGGGAAGGTGCCGACCTGGACGGGACACAAGAACTCTGCGGGATGGCAACACCAAAAACGTCCGCCAGCTGACCAAGAGACAAAGTGGACAGGGTGAGTCATCAAACGTTAGCTTGTTACACTTCTCACATATTAAGTGATGCGTTAACCCTTCTATCACATAACGTTAAGGGCTTTAATAGCCCAACCAAGAGAAAAATAGCTTTCACTGACTATAAAAGAAAACAAGGTTAAGGTGAGATAAGGTGCTCAAAAGTATCCTATACACAGGAAAGAGGGGAGTACATTCTGGATATTGAATTGTATTAATGCATACATTTGAGTATCAAAATTGGGGCACCAGATACCCTGAAGGTCGGGGTAGGTAGTCCAAAGACAGCCTCCTCTACCTCATTGGGTTGGCCCTGAGTACTCACTGTATTATCAATCTTGATAAAGTGCTAGACACGAAACGCGTAGAAGGGTTGCATCCCTTGATTTTATGATGCTTCATTAAAGATTACACATTTTTGGCCAGACCTGTTCTTCTTTTGGATCGCGGTGCGCTGCATCACTCTCTACATTGCTATAAAAGAAAACACGCAGATGTCCTAATGTTACAGGAGACTAATTTTAGCAAGACCAATGCACCTAAATTCCTATACAAAGACTATGCCCAGTTCTACCTTTCCTCCGCTCCGGTTAAAAACCGTGGGGTGGCCATCTTGTTCCATAATAAAATCCCATTTGTAGCCCAAACTATTAAAAGAGATGCAGAGAGACGCTTTGCTATCCTAGTGGGCACGATACGGGAGCAATGCATCACAATAGCCACAATCTATGCCCCTTGCGAGCAGGACGCAGCCTTCTTTGAAGACTTTTTTCGTACTCTACGCGCCTTTGCGAAGGGCGGTGTAATACTCGCAGGGGATATCAACATGGTCATGCAACCATATGGGCACGGTACATAAAAAAGCGGGGACCTCTTTACGCAAGGCCCTCAAAGACAACCAACTGACTGACATATGGAGAGAACTACACACGACTGATAGGGACTATATGTTCTATTCCCATCCTCATGGCTCCTACAGCAGAATCGATTACTTTTTCATCTCTTGCCAACTGGTTCCTCTGGTCTCCCGAGCTGGGATCCATGATATTTCATGGTCTGACCATGCATCGATAGAGCTAAGGTGTGAACACATCCGAACAGGCAGACCAGGAGCGAACTGGAAGCTCAACGAATCAATCCTAAAAATCCCTGAGATTTATGAGACGATAAAGGAAGAAATAGTTAAATTTTTCCACACAAACACAGGCTCTGTAGATTCCCAGTTTGTATTATGGGAGGCTCACAAAGCGACGCTGAGGGGCATACTAATTAGCACCACAGCTAGGAGAAAACGGGAAAGGGACTCTAAAATTATGAAGCTTCAATCGAGATTACACTCCCTTATATCACACCATAAGAGTAACCCAGACCCTCAAATCCTACAAGAATTGAACGATACCAAAATTGAATTGAACATGTTGTTGACGTCCAGGGCAGATAACTCGCTGAGTTGGTCTAAGAGGAAATTTTACGAAAAAGCAAACAGGCCGGATACTATGCTGGCTCGAGCGTTAAGAGACAGACAAGTGAAGTTTAATATCCAAGCTATACCCTTAAAATCAGGCACCCCCACGGCCAATCCTAAGAAAATAGTAGAAGAATTTGGTTCGTTCTACGAAACATTATATAATGGAGAGATAGTGGCACACAATGCTAAAATGAGCGAGAAGCTGAGAGATTTCTTAGCCAGCACAAAACTCGGGAGATTGACAGAGGCAGAGAGAGAGGCCATGGGTGCGGATTTCTCTATAGAGGAGGTGTCACAAGCCATTAAGGAACTCAAACCCTCAAAAGCCCCAGAGCCAGATGGCTTCTCGGGGATATACTATAAGAAATTTGCCAAAGTACTAGCCCCTAGATTGCTCCACGTGTTCAATGCAATATTAGCAGGAGCCCCCATCCCCAGAGAGATGTTACAGGGTAATACAGTACATCAGGGCTTTCCATCTCTCCCCTTCCAAATTAAGAGTGGCACGAGACAGGGATGTCCATTATCCCCTCTTCTGTTCGCTCTATGTATAGAACCACTGGCGGCGCAAATTAGAGGCAACCCGAACATCTCAGGGTTAAATGCATATTCTCAAACACATAAAGCGGCCCTGTACGCAGATGATATCCTACTAATTATCTCAAAGCCCCTCACCTCCTTGCCAAACCTATTGGATTTATTGGACAGATTCTCGAACATTTCGGGATTTAAAATAAATCAAGCTAAATCTGAAGACCTCAACATCAATCTCCCTAGACACATAGAGAAGTTATTGCAACTGAATTTTAACTTCCACTGGCAACAGAAATATATAAAATATCTAGGAGTCCACATAACCAAGAACATCAAAGACATTTACAATGCAAATTACCCCAAACTAATTCGGACGTTGATACAGTAGCTGACCTCCATAAATGGTCCTCTATACGAATATCCTGGATAGGTAGGATACATAGCGTCAAAATGAACCTACTCCCCCGTATCCTATACCTTTTCCAGACGTTACCAGTGCCACTCAGACTGAAGGATTTGCTCTCACTTCAGTCTGAAATCTCTAAATTTATCTGGGGAGGGGAAAAAATCGAGAGTCAACAAATTAAATATGAAAAGATCTGTCCTAGCGGGGGGCCTAGCGGTACCCTGCCTGCTCTCATACTATAAGGCGGCTCAATTAAGCCAAATTGTTCAATGGCAATCCAATCCACATCTAAAACAGTGGGTGGAATTAGAGAGTGCTGCCTGCGCTCCTTTAAAATTACGCAACTTGATTTGGCTACCTAAAACAGCACGACGATCTGCTGACATGCCGCTTTCCTCAATGACCAACTCATTGTCTATCTGGGAGGCTAATAAGACTAAATATTCCCTCACAACGAGTAATTCTTCAATAGCCCCAATTTGGAACAATCCCAAGTTCGCTCCTAGCCTACTAGAGGGAGATGCATCAATGTGGAAACAAAAAGGTTACGTACGGATCAAAGATCTGGAGGGATACAATAGAAAGATTAAAACGTTTGCTCACGTCAGGCTAGAAAAAGATATACCCCACTCAGAATTTTTTAGGTACCTCCAGCTCTGAGCATTTTATAACAAATTTTCCCCATACCCCCCTTGACAACATTTGAAAAGCTCTGTCTGGCAGAGACCGACACAAAGGGACTCACATCACAACTGTACAAGGAAGTAGTTTATTCTGCTAGCTCTAGACAACAACCATCGTCATTTAGAACCCAATGGGAAAGAGACCTGGGAGAGACATTAGAAGACGACGAGTGGAACACTTTATACCTGGCCACGGCAAAAAGCTCCATATGTACCACACTCAAGGAGAACGCATATAAGGTTCTAATGCGGTGGTACCTCCCCCCAATTAAATTAGCCAAGTTCGTGCCTGGATCCTCCTCGCTATGCCCCAGGCAGTGCGGAGGTTCGGTCGATCTGTTACATATGCTGTGGTCTTGCCCGCGGATCCCCCACTATGGGAAGAAATCAGGAATTGGATACAGAGGGTCTTCGACCTCACTATTCCCCCAGACCCATGGCTATTCCTCTTGAATAGACCACTAACGGACCTGTCCAAAGCAAACAATAAACTAATAGCACATTTTGCAATAGCCACGCGGAGCGAGATCGCAGCACTATGGAAACGAAATTCCAAGTATCCCAAAGATTCGAAATCGAATGTGGATTATCTGCCAGATGGAAAAGTTGACGAGTCTAGTTAACAGCACTCGCACCAAATATCTCAAAGTATGGACGCCTTGGTTGGCGCAGACGGATATCCCCGGGGTTGAGAGGAACACAATCTGGCTATTATAGATGCAGATGCGTTCTCCTTTAGGAATGGAAACTCAGCTCACAACGACTACGCAGACAAATAGACAGCCTACAGAGGTGATAAACTGGAGAGGTCGCAACCCACGAAGAGCCTTACCAGGAGCAGTCCACGCCGCCCCTTACTCCCTCCATACCCCCTCCTCTTTTTTTTTTTTAATGTTTTTGGTTTTGTCAATTTGAATTAATTGTATTATGTGAATTATGTTATTATCTTTACTAGCCCACCCAAAACAACCCGGTAAAGTAGGGCCCGAAAAACCGGGATATATCTCACGAACTGACATACGGTACTGTCTATAGTGGAGATCAACACTAAGAATGTATGTAATGTATACCGTATTTTGTATCACTTGATTGGAAAAAATGCAATAAAATCTAAGTTACAAAAAATAAATAAACATTTGCAAAAATGAAATGTACATTGGGACATGGTTAGCACTTATGCGCTGACCCGTGCTGAGCCGTGCTGAGCCGTGCTGCTGCTCGGCACTAAGCCCCTGCAGCTGCAATGAGAGCGGCTTTAGCAGGAGCTTGCGCACGCGTCAGCACACTTGGGGAAGCGTGTGTCTGACGGCGTTTTGAAATCTCCCCGCTTGCCGGAGCGCTGGGCCGGTCACGTGAGCGGTTCGCCCAATGAGGGCGAACCAGCTCCGTGACGTCACTGGCCCGCCCCCGTCCCACCCTCGGCCCATTCCCTGATGGCGCGCTGTGTAAGGCCAGGGAAAGCACCGCTTTCCCTGAGCCTCTGCACGTTTGGAGGCACTATGTCCCAGGCCTTAGAAACACATTTTTACACAAAGCAGCAAATTGCAATTCCAAAAAACATAAAACAAGGCAAGCCAAAAAGTTTTTATTATACCTGTATGTATGTCCATCTATAGTTTACAGACATAAATACAGGTGCAATAAAAGAGCATCAAAAACAATTGAATCACAATAAAAATCAACATACAATACAACCACTGATTTGTCCTGTACGTATGTATACCCATAGTGATATACATAAATTCAGGGCAAATAAATGGACATAAAAAAAAAGGAACGTCAGGAAAAAAATTCCAAAAAACCTGTAAAATAAAAATAAAATACATTTATTTTGTTTACTTACCATTAGATTAACCAGTCACAGAAATCAAGGGGAACCGGAAGCACTGGAGCAGCTAATCCAACAACAGAAACCAGGTAACCATAAAATAAAAAAACCATTACAATCCACAAGTGTCTGTATCTTCTTTCTTCAATTTGTAATCCATAGTGGGGGTCTTCTCCATCTTCTTCTGTCTTCTTCCGGGGTCTTCTTATCTTCACCTGCCACGCCCTAGTCTTCTTTCTTCCATAGGAGGTCTTTCCTCCTCAGCATCTAGCTTCAAAATGAGACGACATAGGCTTTTATAGGCCTATGACGTCACATTTTCATCATATTGTTCTCACGGTCCTGATTGGGCCGTGAAAACCATGTGCTTTGTCCGACAAAAAAAAAATGATGACGTCATTTAAAGGCAATGAAAACACAGCCAATCAGAATGGCTGTGCTTCAATTGCCTTTAAGATGACGTCATGAAAAGAAAGATGGCCGGACTCACATGGTACGGTAGCCAATCAGAGCGTGGGGAATACATCCCAACTCTGATTGGCTCAAGTACCATGTGACAGGCTTTCAATAACGTCACATCCGTTCTCCCCAAAGCCTCTGTCACATGGTCTACTTGAGTCAATCAGAGTTGGGATGGAGTTCCCACGCTCTGATTGGCTACCGTACCAAGTGAGGTTTTTAAGTGATAAAAACAGTTAGACTACAGTTAATATATATATATAGTTAATATACTCACTTTCTTCATGCAAGACCAATAACCAATAACCTCAGCTGATATGACATGGATCTAATTGCATTCTCTTCACAGGTATGTTCCTGATGTTGAAACCCTGTGTATAAGGCTGAATCTGGCCTTGTTGAATTGATATATAAGTATGTTCCTGATGTTGAAACCCTGTGTATAAGACTGAATCTGGCCTTGTTGAATTGATATATAAGTATGTTCCTGATGTTGAAACCCTGTGTATAAGACTGAATCTGGCCTTGTTGAATTGATATATAAGTATGTTCCTGATGTTGAAACCTGTGTATAAGACTGAATCTGGCCTTGTTGAATTGATATTAAGTATGTTCCTGATGTTGAAACCTGTGTATAAGACTGAATCTGGCCTTGTTGAATTGATATAAGTATGTTCCTGATGTTGAAACCCTGTGTATAAGACTGAATCTGGCCTGTTGAATTGATATAAGTAGGTCCTGATGTTGAAACCCTGGTATAAGACTGAATCTGGCCTTGTTGAATTGATATATAAGTATGTTCCTGATGTTGAAACCTGTGTATAAGACTGAATCTGGCTGGTTGAATTGATAATAAGTATGTTCCTGATTGAAACTGTGTATAAGGCTAATCTGGCCTTGTTGAATTGATAAAAGTATGTCCTGAGGTTAAACCCTTGTGTAAAGACTGAATCTGGCCTTGTTGAATTGATATATAAGTTAGTATGTTTGAATGTAAAAAGTATTTTTTTTATTTTTTCCTCTTAACTCTGTGCTGTTAATTGACCAAATGGAACAAGCTGACTGATTGGGGAGGGGGAGGGTCATGTGACTGTTTTTTGTGTATAATACTAACACCTTTGCTGCATTGGGCAGGAACAGCATTAGGCAGTGAGGCATTTAAAGTGAGGTTTTTAAGTAATAAAAACAGTTAGACTACAGTTTGACTAGAGGTGACTGGGGACTGG
Organism: Ascaphus truei; assembly: GCA_036426205.1. Classification (NCBI taxonomy): domain Eukaryota; kingdom Metazoa; phylum Chordata; class Amphibia; order Anura; family Ascaphidae; genus Ascaphus; species Ascaphus truei. Next base: position 106,690 of record WSYH01001642.1, read on the forward strand.
ATCTACTGCACACTCTTTTACTCAAGACAACAAACGGTAAGCTATTCAGATCACACTATGATCCCATGCTTGTTAGCCTGCATAGTTTAACCCCCCACCCCCTTACAACTTCTTTCACTGCAGCCTCTCCCAAAACTGACTGCACAAAACACTGAAACCCTGAATTGACCCTAGCATTGCAATGCAGCAAAACACTTGAAAAGGTACAGGCCCACCCCTGCTGTTTGTCTGCACACACTCACTCTGCTCACAACAGCTCCTTGCAGCACTGCCTACCTCTGGCATCATGAACCTGCTATGTCTTCTAACTTTTTTCTTTCTCCTGGCCTCATGGAGATGTTACTCCCTCTATCCACTACAAACTCCTCCATCCTGGCCCACACCCAACATCACCATACACCCTGGACTACTCAAAAGCCTTGCACTATCTACTGAATGTTGGTGGAGAACTCTAAAAACCAGCACACCAACCACTGCTCACTCTAATGGAAAACACCACAAATTTACAACTTGCAAACAACTACCCAAATTTCTACTCATACTATTACTCTCTCTAGCAGGTGATGTTGAAACTAACCCAGGTCCTCCCATTTCAGCTCTGTCCCATGCCCCTGAGAATTCCACCTTTAAATTCCAAAAAGGGCTATCTGTCGCCCATATAAACATCCGGAGCCTGCTGCCCAAACTGGATGAACTAAGGGCATGGTGCCTTATGCATAAACCCAAAGCCATCGTTCTTACAGAAACATGGCTATCCTCTAAAACCCCTGATGCAAATATCGCCATTCAGGGATACTCCATTTTTAGGAGAGATAGGTAAAAGAGAGGAGGAGGGGTGTTATTTTATATTGCAGACACCTTACAATTTACACTGTTACATTGCCCACCAAGTCCACCCTCTTTTGAAACTCTAGTTGGCAAAATCTGCCTCCCCTTTTCTAAGCCCATCTTGCTTGCTGGCATCTACCGCCCCCCTAAAGCCCCTCTACAATCCTTGACTGATATCACCCAATTTCTTGCCTCCATTTCCTCTCTGAATGAGAAGAGTGAGCTGCTAGTTCTAGGGGATTTCAACTTCAATTGGCTTGACCCTAAAAACCACAAAATCCAGATACAACTCAAGTCATTTAACCTATCGCAACTCATTTCCTAACCCACACGAATAAACCTGAAGTCGCATAACCATTCCTTGCTAGACTGGATTCTCTCCTCAAACCCCGGCAGAATCCAATCCTCTGGCATCCTTCCTTATATTTTCAGTGACCATGCAATAGTGTACTGTGTAAGGAAAATTAAACCGCCCCATTCAAGCCCTAAAGTTCTCCTCACTAGAACATTTAAAAACTTTAACCCACAACAGTTTCTGGATGACCTTACCAACTGCCCATGGCACAGAATCGATTTAATTCCCGACCCTGATTCTGCGCCCGACTATTTCCAATCCGAGTTCTTAAAACTCTGCGATACCCATGCTCCACTACGCAAAATAAGGGTACGGGGGGCCCACCTTCCATGGGTTACACCTGACCTTATAGCACTCTACCAGTTCAGGGATGCCTTGTGGAAAAGCTACAAAGTAACTGGCACTACCAAGGTTCTCAATCACTACAGATGCCTGCGGAACGTGGGCACAAGGCAAACAAGGTATGCAAAGGCACAATATTACTATGACAATCTCCACCAAAATACATCAAATCCAGCTAACTTCTGGAAGGTTATCAACAATATATTCCAGGCTCCTAACCATCAACAACCAAGTAATATCACTAAGGGGGATATTACTCTGACAAACCCCACTGACATTGCAAATGCATTCAATGATTACTTTGTGGGGTGTGCCATTAGTGAAACGCAGCACAAACCCCAAACATGAATCTCATCCTGGGAGTATCCCTACAGTCCCACCCCCTCCCAACACTGCCCACAATTTTCAATTTAGCCCAGTATCTGAAGAGGAGATTACACAATTACACAAGCGCTCCTCAAACTAAAACTAAGCAGCCAATGTGGACCCGACTTTCTACAATCTAGGTTCCTACGACTTGGTGCCCCAGCCATTGCCAAACCAATTGCGTCCATAGTCAACTCTATCCTGTCTGCAGGCCATATCCCTAAGACCTGGAAAACTGCCAGAGTTGTCCCAATCTTCAAAAGTGGGGACAAAAACACTGTCTCAAACTACAGGCCAATCTCCCTTCTCCCAATCCTCTCCAAAGTCATGGAAAAATGTGTCCACTCCCAATTAAGCGATTTCTACACCAAGACAAATTTCCCTAGCCAATTCCAGTCTGGGTTTCGTCCCAAACACTCCACCGTAACTACCCTGCTAAAAGTTTGCAATGAAATCCAGTGTGGAATGGAACGGGGACAACTCACTGGTGCAGTATTCCTAGATTTTGCAAAGGCTTTTGACACAGTTGATCATGTTATCCTGCTTAACAAACTCCAGAGCTCTGGAATAGGGAAACATGCTTTAAACTGGTTTCAGTCCTACCTATCAGGAAGATCCCAACATGTGTCCATCTCAGGCTCTAACTCCAACCCCCTGGATATCACCTGTGGTGTCCCGCAAGGCTCTGTTCTGGGGCCCCTACTCTTCTCAGTGTTCATTAATGATCTTCCCACAGCTTGTAAGGAAGCCTCAATACACATGTATGCAGATGACACAATCATGTATGCACACAGCCATAGCCTCTCTGACCTTCAACACATACTTCAGTCTGACTTTTTGAGACTCGAAAACTGGATTTCCCAAAACAAACTGTTTTTAAACACTGACAAGACTGTAACAATGGTATTTGGGACCAAGACTAAATTTGTAAAGCTTCCAGTGACTGAGCTCCTGATTAGAACCAACGATAAAACCACCCTAACACCTGTCAGTAGTTTTAAATACCTGGGCTTATGGTTTGACTCCCACTTAACATTCGGGATGCACATTGATACCCTGACAACCAAGACCTATGCCAAACTAGGGGTACTTTACAGGAACAAATCCTCCCTAAGTCTCCTGGTCAGAAAGCGTATTGCACAGCAGATGCTAATGCCAATTATTGACTATGGAGACATAGTATATGGCTCGGCTCCTCAAACCCACCTTAGCAAACTTGACACCCTCTACAATTCAATTTGTCGTTTTGTTCTCCAATGCAACTACAACACACATCACTGCGAAATGCTCAAAGAACTAGATTGGTCATCACTAGAGTCTAGGCGCAAAGTTCACCTTTCCTGTCTCACCCTCAAATACTTTCTGGGCAAGCTACCCAGCTACCTGAACAAGCTCCTCACCCCTACCACATGCAGTACCTATCACCTGAGATCAGACTCCAAAAGACTATTCATGGTCCCAAGACTCAACAAAGTATCCGGACGTTCCTCCTTCTCCTTCCGTGCACCCCAAAACTGGAACAACCTACCAGAGACTCTCATATCCACCACCAGCTTAAGTTCTTTCAAATCTAAGGCTGTCTCACACTTTAATCTTGTCTGTAACTGTTTCATACGCTCATAATATATATTTTCTTTAACTGTGCATGCAATGTCTCGTATATAATGTATACCTTGTTCATTTATGTAACTGTATTTGTAACCATGTATTATTTTGTTTTACTCTGTGCCCAGGACATACTTGAAAACGAGAGGTAACTCTCAATGTATTACTTCCTGGTAAAATATTTTCTAAATAAATAATAAATAAATGTGAGGCCGGCCATCTTTCCCTTTTTCCTCTTTTCTTCCTCCTTTTTTTTCTTTCCCACGTTTATTATCAGTATGTCACTGTTTAACTTTGTTGCTCTTGCATTTTTTATATTATAATAATGCATATTTGAATGGAGAAGTGATTACTATTGTATGGTAAGGAAATGGAGGGTACTGATGAGGGGGGGTGGCCTAGTGGTAGGCATCCGATCTGCATTTGGTAGCCCTTGTGTTCATTCCTTTGGTGGGTACTGTGAGGACTCGGGGGCCACGTCGGTCGCAGCGTGACCTCCCCTCACCTCTGTCCACACCAGCGGCTGTGCGGCCCCGTCCTCGCCGCTCCCACCCGGCCTCTGTGGTGGGGGGGCTTCCCCATCCTCCCCATCACGCTGCCGCTGGCCCGCGCGCGGCTGGTGCTTGGGTGCCTGCCGTTGCTCCTGCGCGCGCATCCCCTGCGCATACCAGCACCAGCTAATTTATTCACTGCTCTTGCAGTGAAGCCACGCCCCCGCCCATACGCTGGTTACTAGTTAACCCTAACCCTTACCATCTGGCAATCTATTATGGAGACCAATCCTGGACTGCTCCTAGGGCTCCTCAAGGCCTGCCTCTGTTACCCATTGGTCAGCCACAGTACTTAATGCCTGTTCTGCCTCTCTCACACCGCTCAACATAGTCTCTGCTACAGACGTCTATTCTGGCTCTCCCTTTGTCTTCGTGCATTCAGGTAGTGACCCGGCTTGGCAGACGTGCTTATCTGGCTCTGGATCCCGGCTCCCTCTTGACCCAGCAGCTTCTTCCATCCCTCGACCTCAGCTTGGACCTCAACCTTCCGGATCTCTCTCTCCCCGACCTTAGCTCACGGCAACGACTTCGCCTCTTCAGTACCAGTATGGGCAAGTATTGCTACACCTGTTCACACCTGGCCTGGCAACGCCAAAAACACCACACTCCGGACACGCTCCTTCTGCTGCGGGTGCGTGCACATATACGTCCCCACCTCAGTATAAGGGACGAGTCTGGTCTGCGGGCAGCACCGGCGTAACAGGCACATCGGAGTTTCTTGGGGGCAGTCTCCATGTCACTGGCCTCCTCCCTCTTCAGTGCCTGTGACGTAGCGACGTTCCGACATAGCCGATGCTCGCGCATGCGCATTCATGAGGTAGAGTGGGCCGTGCCTGGGGGTATGACGCTGATGACGATGGCCTCCGTTACTAGGCGGAGGGCGGCCGCCGAGCGTCATAGTTACACAGATTCGGAACCGTCTTTCCACGATATGCGGCTCGTGGGATTGGTGCAGTCATGGGACGGTTGCATGCTGGGTAAGAATGTTTTTTTTGGCGCGAAATTCTCTATTACGAATTGTGTATAAAATGTTTGTGTTTTTAAAATCAGGTAACTCCTTGATAAAGTGCCTACAAGCACGAAACGCGTAGGAGGGCTGTGCTCTTGCCGTTTTTTAATGCAGTTTCAATAAAATTGATTTTTTATTTGCTACAACCTGTTTTTTGTTGCTGTGCACCATACAATATATTTTCTCATAACTTCCAAATGAATGGGAAGTTATACACGCATGCGCATTAATAATCAACAAGGTAACAGGTCCCAACCAAAGAGAATTACACGCAGGCACAGAACTGTGAGAGCAGGCTCGGGAAGATTAATGGAACGCTGCTCTGTGTACTGTATAATACAGACATTGAATTGCTGTTGGATTTTTATGACAACAACTTGCGAACGCCCACTTGAGTTTCTCGACGGTATTGCAGGCAACGCTAAAATGCCCTTTTCTGACCCGGACAAAACGATAAACAAGCCGCGTGTTTAAGTCGGCACGATTCAGATAAATTACGCGCCATCGATTGGGTATTCCGATCTACACACTGCGTTAAATGTTCGAATAACGGTCGTCCCATCAGTAGATATAGAACTGGGTGTGTTCTTATGATAAGAATGTTATTCTGGGTAGTAGTTTTTTTTCTCGAAACCTCTACTACAATCTGAATCCCCATGGTGCAGTCTGTGATGCTGTATATAACCTCAGCTCTATCCTTTTGGTATATTCACATTTTTATATATTTTTTTTTAACAATCTTTTTTCCTTTATTGGAGACAGATAAAAGTTGGTACATTCAGGGGTTACAATCAGTACAGTATTTAACAATCGGATAGGATTAAGTTGACTTGGTTGTGTTCTATGGAGACAGTCTCAATAAAGCCTTTTCTCAGTTTTATGTTAAAAAAGAGATGGGTAGGGGGAGACTCAGGTTGGG